>JBAMNC010002537.1:0-21362 GCA_037902135.1 Cetoscarus ocellatus | reverse complement strand
CTAGGGCCTTTCATAATTTTTCTGTGACCTGTAAAAGGATCACAAACAGTATACAAAACAAATATCAAAGGGAGAGACTGACATCTACAAAGAGATGAGTATTTAAAAGAAAGGAAGTCCCATGAGGGGAAGGAGGCTGAACGACCTATCTGTTCAACTGTGTGGTCAGTTGAAGAGAGAGGGGAGTAATGTCACTTTATTTTAGCTGACCACTTCTCCCGTTTACTCCAATTAGTTTATTGTTTGCATATGAGATTAAAAACTTCAAGTTGACACACATCCGTCCTGAATTTTAAAGTATTTTACCTCATAATTTAGGCAATGTACAAGGCCCTAATTCAGCTTCGAAATGGCATATTAGCTCTATGAAGTTTCTACAACCATACTTCCACAGTTATTTACATCTAACATACATGCCCTGCCTAAAAAACAATACAACCTCATCCATGAAAATTTTTTACAGTAAAATACAATAGTCTCTTAAAATTATGTAGGGTTGGTTTAACAACTAACTTAAATCAGTGTTCACTTGTATAAACACACACACTCACTGCATCTACCATAACTCACAGCAGCTACTCCACTGACAAAATACTTCAATAACAGGCTAAATTTTACAAAACGCAGTTCCTGTTTTCAAAAGTTTTACCCATGTGTCTGAAACGACAACAGGTAATACAACTGTTGATAAGAGTAGAAGTATGAACAAGTGCTATCAAACCTTAATCATCTCACAGCTGCTGTGTGGATGTAAACAAAGTGTGACCAAGGTATGATTAAAATTAAAAAGTTCAAAATAACACCTCCAAGTCTTTCTGTTTTGAATATAAGGCCAAAAATTGTCTTACTGGCTGCATCCATAACGATCAGATTGTCCTCCCACCCGTTAGCTTTTAGAGTATTTCAATATTTGGCACAGTGTTAGTATATCAATACAGGACTGCTGAGTATTTATATTTTCTAATGTATTCATATCCAACATTTAATCAAGCTTTTGCTTCTACAAGGACAAAACAAACTACTCTTTAAGTCTAAACAATGGTGCTGTTGAGCCAATGGAGGTGAGTTTGGGAGAGGTTATGTTCATTGAGTTTAACAGCAAACTCAAGACCTATCTGTTTAGTCTGGCTTTCAGCTGATTATATTTATTATTATTATTTAATCTTATTTATGTTTTTTTAATCATATTAATCTGCCGTATTTCTCCATTTCAGTTCAGATTTACTGTTTCCAAATTTTATTCTTTGTTAATCGATATTCTTTTCATTATCCTACCATAGCAGATTATATTTGGTGTTTAGCTATCTTATTTTACCAATTTATTATTTTAAATTGTATTTATTTATTCATCTATTTATCTATTTATTTTTCCCTATGGTATTTGTATCTAATTTCTTATCATGACAATTTTTATCTTTTCTTTTCTTTTTTTTCGTTATGTCATTTTAGTCTTAGCTCCTGTGTTTTCTCATTTTTAATTGAAGATAGCGTTTCCTCAGTCCTCTCATTCTGTTTCCTGTTTCCTCTCTTCTTATCTTTGTGTGCATAACAAAGGGCGGGTAGGGTCTTGTATTTCCATTGTGTTCAATCTTCTATTTTTTTTTTTTTTTCATTTTTAATTTCTTTCTTATGTAAAGCACTTTGTGCTACAAGATTTTGTATGAAATGTGCTATACAAATAAAGTTTGATTGATTGTGCAGGAGAGAGATGGTAAACAAACATGGCTGTAAAAGACAGCGACAGAGAGACAAAAGGAATGCACCACAAATTAGTCTCTCCTATTAGTCAAAGTCTTTCTGTAATGTTATGATCTCTCCGCTAAATTAGCCAACAGCTGAGATGCTTAGCCTGTAAAAGCTGCCTCTGAGTTCTAAGAAAGGAAAGAAAATAGCTCGAGCCATGACTAATTTTATGTGCAAAGACTCAATGCCTTATTATTTAGTGGGGAAAAGGTGTTTTTGTTCCATGCTGGTTGGAGCCCCGGTGTGTGCCTCCCTCAGGGCGTTATTTCCCCAACACAGCCGTACTAAAGCTCTACAGAGCAGTGAAGCAAACAGTTGAAGAGAGGCTCAGCGAAGCAGAGCAGATTGCATTAAGTGGCAACATGTGGACATCAATCTCTGAGTTTGACAGAATTCAGTCTTTTTTTGGATGTAAATGCAGTCAATTATAGGTTTACAATTGCAGTCTATTGCAAAGTTCAGTGTCACAATACTCAGCATATTGTAAAATATTAGGAATTGCACTTAAATCTAATTAGGACTAAAGCATAGTGATAATATTGTTTTGTGGGGTCATTGGTTAACCAAACTTGTATGAGTGGATCATTTTATATATTTATTTACAGCTCTGTGTTATTAGATTATGTTGTACTGCACAAGCATAATATTTATCCTGCCCATTTTTAGTTTGAAACAGCACTGTCAAATGTAGGAGGAAAAGAATATAATAATTATAATAATAATAATAATAATAACAATAATAATAATAATAATAATAATAATCAAAGTGTCTATAATCATCATGTTGTATCATTATATAATATTATATTGTATAATATTGATAATAATTCTTAAAGTAATAATACAACCCATTAGGTAGCTGTGAAAAAAATAACACCTGACTTGTCGACTAATTGATCCAATAATCAATAACTAGTTGATGACAGAAATAGTTGTTAGTTGCATCCCTAATACATACCCTATTACATTTTAAAACCGTCATATTAAATTGTTGTTGTGTTGGCTGAGTTAATTTGTAGCTGTATTATCAAACAGAACTATTGATTGAGTTTGGTTTTGTTTTATACACACATTTCCCAGTCACTTTATTTGGTAAACCTGTTTAACTGTCTGTTCATGCAGAAAGCTTATCAGCCATTCATAGGGCAGCAACTTTAGGCATTTAGACATATTCAGTGCATCAAGACAGCCTACTGAAGTTCAAACAGAGCATCAGGACAGGGAAGAACAGTGAAGGAATGTGCCATGTCGCAAAGCTAAAATCATCTCTTTGAATATTACTAAATGTTCGCTGTCTTTCAGTAGACTCCATAGTCACCAGATCCCAATACAACAGAGCACCTTTGGGGTGTGGTGGATTCACATCAGCTGACAAATCGGCAGAAACTACGTAATGGTCAGATGTCAAATGGACCAAAATCTCTAAGGAATGTTTCCAACCCCCTGTTGAATATATTTCATGAAGAATAAAGGCAACTCTAAAGGCATAAAGGGATCCAACCCAGCACTAACACAGTGTAGCTGATGAAATGGCAGTCAGTGATAATAATACAATAATTCCCTATTTAGCCTTGACATTTGAACTACATCATCTTTTGTTCAATACGAGTACTAGGGGCTTTTATTGTTAAGACTTTTTTACAGTTAGCCATAGACCTGGTATCTTCCTATAATAAACATTAACATACAATATGTCAATACAAACAATATTTCCTTACCCTATGTTTCATACTTGACGTGTCACCCAGTCCTCCAATAATATCTAACCCAGTAAAACGCAAGGGCAAGTTTATCACTAAAGGCATGGATTGACTTTCCAGCTGTGTGAGGTCAGCATTTCTCCCTTGAGTCCCATTGTGCACTGTGCAACACTGACAAACATCAAGTGCCCCTGCTCTTTTTTCATTTTTGATTCTCTCTCTGTTTCTCCTTCACAACAGTGAAAGCATGAGATCCACAGAGGTGCACAGAATACAAAAACACTGCCTTGTTAGCCTATCAGCCCACAGGCAGGGGTCAATTAACCTCCTAAGAGCTCAGTTGGAGCCATATCTTGGAGAATTAAAGCTAAGATTCAGAGAAAAAGATGTACTTTTGTAACTTTTCCCTCAAACAAATGGATACTGACGGAGACAGAAGCATACAAAAGAAAGGCTGTGACTGCTGAAGACATAAATAGCATCAGATACAGCCAATAAAAGCGTGTGGCAAACAGGTTATATCATAAAAAATTACAGCTATGTTTTGAGTATGAATTAGCTTGATTTATGGCACAGAATTTCATTTGAGAAGTGACCTTAATGAATACATATAAATGCCATTCAAGCATTTAAAGAAATTACATCATTTGCAGAAAAAGCACAAGGTAATTCAAAGCTTTTCATCTGAAAATGCCAACAACTGAAATGTCAGAAGTTAATGTTTGAATAAGAACTGAAAATGTCTCTGAGAGCTGCCCTGATACCACATAAAACTACAAAAGGGCATCTAAGAGCTGCTTGTTCACTTCAAAGAGGAAGTATTAGACATGCTTTCTAATAACTTTTGCAGTGATTGTCGGCATTTTTCTCTTAGTAAAAACAGCACAGCACAGTTTTTAACACGTCTCTTGATGGGCATCGTGTCAGCTGCACCTTGAGATCAGACTGTTTGTCTTCATTAGCGTCTAGTGTTTTCTGCGTTGTTTTCATTAGCAAAGGTCCTCTCCTGTATTTGTCAACTGCAGTGAAAGGCCAGAGACACAACAGAATCTGGGTCACGCTTTAATCGTTTTCATGCTATCTCCTCCGCTCTCTGAGGTGTTTGTCTTCCATTAGCCAGGGAGACACTTTCCCACACTGGGGGTTTTTCCCGCAGCTGGTACAGACCGACCCGACCAGCTTTGAGAAAGAAGCTGCAGGTTTTTGTTCCCAAGCATTCCTCCTTTCCCACCTGCATATGCCTACAGCATGATGTTTGTTTTCTTTTTTTTAAATAACTGGCAAAAACAAGATCCACATGAAATCTATTTGGCCAAGACAGTCAGGTGAGTGTGCGAACGTGAAGCAGGTTTTAATTATCATAATAAATTTGTCAATGTTTGTATCTTATGGGCAAAATTTCTGAGTAACATTTAACTACTTGAACTAGGGAAGGTATTTTGTTTTAAATCTTCTGTGACATGCTTCCAGTCTTACTATAAAGGTCATTTTACCTTACTGTACACATGTCACATGAAATCCACATTATTTTTGCCTCAAACAAAAGGGTAAAAAGGCAAAAAGCACACAAGCTCATTTTTTTTACATGCAGGACTGGAATTAATCCCAGTTTTGTACTAAATTCATTCCACTCATCTTGATAGGAGATCAGCCTAATTGTACAGTTGTCAGTCTTAACAAAACTGTGCTGGTGCTTAATCATTGTACATCATGACCTCTAATTAAACTATGAAGACCAGCTCTTAAGAGGAACCGTCTCCTTCACTATATTCATGTGTTGCTGGTTACAGAAACAGAATTAATGTGTCGTCAGCAGTTTAATGAGCCTCTAACCTATTGTTTCTCGTACTTTTCTGTGGAGCCACGTCTCCATTCCTCGCTCTCAACAAAGAAAGTGACAGTAGATATGGCTCTGTCGTTGTGTAAGTTGCAGTGATTAGCAGCTGTGATTTAAGCTCTTTCTTAATTAACCTTGTTCTTTAATTCCCTCCCCCACTAATTTTCAAGAGAGACAATGGAGACTGTGTGCTGGGTGCTCATGGGACTGAGCCCATTAAGACGACAGGGTGATAGAGATATGGTGTATCTCACTGTGTGCACATTAACCAAGTCAATATGAGATAGATGAAGATGATAATTCCTAATCATCAATCTCACTGAATGCGAGGGCACCTTTGGGCTTGGTACAGACCCTGGTACTGGGTTTCCGGCCCTCTTTGTGGAGCATTAAGAAACAAGAATCAGGCGTTACAAGCCCAGTGGTTAGATTGTGTGTCCTATGGAAAGAGGCTATGGCATTTAAAATGCTGCCCTGGGTTTTAATCCTCAGGCCATTTTTCACTCTCAGGTATATGGGCATTTTTTCCCTTTTGGTTTTTTTTAATTGTTTCATTGCGTATTTTACAGCATTTTGTCTATTATAATATTCTTTCAGCTGTTGCCGATTTGGTGTAAATGCTTGTAAAGTGCTTTGTTACTTGTTTTTGAAAACAAGTAACAAATTGGACAAATTGTAATAATAATAATGATTATTATTACTATTATTACTATTAATATCATTATTATTATTATTATTATTACTTTGAGAAGTCTCAAATGTAGACTTCTTATCGACTTTAGTCAAAAAAGAAAAACATACAAATGGCAGAATGCAATACTCTAATTTCTGTGACTGGCATTACAAAGCCTATGATGTGACTATTGCAAATGAACACACTGCAATTGCGATGTTAAAACAATATATTGCTCAGCAACTGAGGGTTTGGTGCCCAGGGAAAAGCATTAAACTCAAAGAGTGCACACCTTTGCTGTAGCAGTCCTACAATCTTCCACGTCTCTATTATTGCATGTATTCCATGTATTGTGACCCATATGTGTGTAGCATGTTAAATAAGGGTATACAAATCAAAATCCTGTATTTGTTCTACCTCTCAATACCACTGTAGATGCTTTCTATTGTCTGATGGAGAGACATTAATAACATGTCTCAGTGCCTGCTATTCCCTCAACAATGCCCTCCACTCAGATTAATCTTTTTCATAAAAAAAGATATCACGTTCCATCAAAAGGCAGGCAGCACAAATGACAACAAGGGAGCCTAGAGAGTAATCGTGGGATATATAAGTTGTCTAAAATATAACGATAGGAACTGAAAACCAATTTCAGTTGAGAATCTATAACAAATCCCTCAAGGAATCAATATCATTAGTCCTTTAGTTGAACAATTCTCTAATCAGTTCCTAACATTATCTTCTGCATGCCTTTTAAATCATCATACTCTCAACAGAGGCAGTCAGCAGAAATGATAAACAAAGAAGTAACAAATGTAGTATTGGCAGACAGGAGTTGGAAGTGGTCAAAGTTAGCAAATATTTTCAATAAAAAAGAAACTTGCTGCACAAGCTGGAAACATGCAGGTGCATTCATCCATCTAGCACAGTAATAATAATCAGGAGTGCCATGTGCATGTCATTGTTGCCAATGAAAACCTCTGTGGGTCAATTTTTGTCCGCAAAGAGAGTCCATAGTTACCAATAAGGGAATCGTTAAAGAATCAGACTGATAAGCACAATCGCTAATGGCATTGGCATCAATAAAATCTTCTCAATTCCCATCCCTACTAATATGTTACTAAATTTTACATTAAAATGATGCTAACACAGTAACATGCCCTGTCTCTGCCTGTGTGATGCAAAGCAAGCGGGAAAACACCAGCTACAGGCTGAACATCGTAAAGAACATAAAAAAATATCTGGAGGACCAAGTGTTTGAAGTTGTTGTCGATGATAACCTGTGAGGGCCTGCTTATTCCCACACAGATTTATGTTCAATAACCAATAAAGGAATCAATACAGTACTGGATCAATAAGTGAAATCAATGACGGGGTCAAATCAATAAAATCCTATTAATTCTCATCCTCAAACATGCCAAACCTACTACTGCAACATGCACAAAACCTTCAGACTGACATGGGCCGCTGCTTGTTTTAATTACAGTCCTGCAGTTAATTACAGAGTTGGACAAGTATGAATAAAATGTCTGAACAGATTAACTGAATAATAATAAAGCTTTATTTACAGAAGCTTTATAATGTGCACATTTCTTTTAAAATTAATAAACTGGAGAGTTAAAAAACGATGTTATTACAGTGTCATTCCAAAGAAGGTGTTTACATTATGTGGGAGTACGACCATACAGATCAATGCTAATCTATGGTGTACTTGTAAAGAGCCAGGCTTCATATATTTTTCTTAGTCTAGGTCAATGGAGTTTATTGATTTTTACTGAAGTGGTATAGTAACCTCTGCTTGTTTAATATACACCAACTCATAGTCACTCATTCCAAAAATAATTTATCTTTGCTGTGGCGGCCGGTTGCATAGAAGAGAAATGGAGGGGGAGTGGCCAGCTAAATACAAGAGCATGTAGTGGCTGTCTGTTCAGGAGAAAAGCTCTGTGCTCAATGATTGTGGATTGAATAGCTGCAGGCAGGGCATCAGAATCAGGTCAGTCTGTTTACTGATCAGCCCTGAGCCTCCAGAGAGCAACATGGGCTAATAGTGCAGAGCTGCAGAGAGGGGAGTGTTTTCAGAAAACCCATGGAGGTGCCCACGGCCCTGGGCCAAACTCAGCCGCATAATTTCTAAATGTAATAACCATAAGTCAAAAAAGTTGAAATTCATGGTTACAACTGGCAATGCTGTAAGTATTCATGTATGAATAAGTATGAGTAGCACTCGTACTGTCAGCATGTCAGTGCTGTAGGCTACTCCTCATCCATCCATGCTCTTTTTAGACCATATGTCCATGTGCTTACTTAATACAAATGAGAAAATACAGTTGTGCACTTTGGCTGTGTATCTTTCCAGGTACCAGGATGAGCCACAAATTCAGACGAATAAATACAAATTTTAGCATATAAACACTATTTTTCCTATTCTTAAACAATTACAGTTTTCTGACACATTGGGCACAACACTGCTTCGTCACAAGTTCATCTGGGCATCCACCTATAGAGAGGGTTTGGGTATGACATGCACTTTCAAAGACATACCCAGAAAGTGACTGGAAAATCATTCAGTCAATCACTACAGGCCAATCAGATGGTGTAGTAGGCAGGCACTGCTGCCAAGGAGTAAAGTCCAGTTCACAAATTAAACTACAGTATTGCCAAAATCTGATAGGAAAGAAGCAAAACTGTCTTTTCAATGAAAAAATGCCTACAGTGTTGTTCTAAATTCTTTATTTAATGGAGAAATGTTGTCAAGTTTTGATAAAACTGCAACTATAGCAGGCAGCATTTATGCTAAACTTAGTTCAAGTGGCCTTTGTTTAGAGGATTGTTGACAGGCAATTTCAACACTGATTTCAACATTGTGAAGATATTTTAAACAAAAAGGACTCTGAGTTATCAGAGATGTTTTTTAAGCTGACTGTCAAGAAGTACTGCACTTCAGTTTAAATTGATGCTACATGCTAATGCCCTTTGAGCTGGATAATTATGGAGCATCAATAAGCTCAAACATTTTTGCATTTTGGGGTTTGGAAAAAAGCAGAACAAGATCTGTTTCAATTTCTATTCAAGTGGCTCCCGAGGCTATTTCAGAGAGGCGCATCAAAGCTTGATAAATATTATGCACTTCACTGGCACTGTTTCTGGAAAATGTAAAATTTTGTGAAAGGATTTCTTGATAAAAATAGGCTAACAATCATGCTGAATTTACTTTCCTGTAGTTTTAGAGATAAATTGTTATGATATAGGAATTTGTTAGAAAGGGCAGGCACAATATGGGAGCCACTGCTCTGCTCTAACCTGCTTATTCTGTTAACTGCAGAGCTCTTTGAGGTTTAAGAGGGATTTCGCAATTTCCTGAATTTACATTTACACATAGAAATTAAAGCATATGGATACTGACAGAGTAAATCAAAAATTAAATTGGCAGCTGCTGTACAGTTGTAATTATAAAACAGATTTTTTGAACACTTTTGCTTTGATTTCATTGAGGATTTCTGATTTTAGATACGGACATCACTGGCATGGGTATCTTGCTTTATGTCCTTGAGACCTGGATGTACTCAACCTCTTTTTCCATCAGCAGGCTGATACAATGTTTGGTTCAGAGGGCAAAAACATTGTAGCTGAATTCACAGATTGTCTAAAGTGTAATTGACAATCAAACAGCTTATGTCATGCTATTTCTCTCTACAGTCAAAAGCCAAAACACATAGAAAAAGACATGTTTTCAAACATTTCTGCAAGGGAGAGCACAAAGACTTTCACAAAATTCTTTCATCGTTACCGTCTATTTGTGTTAGAATTAGATGTGAAGCAAGAAAACCAAGACATTATTCTTTAAAAATGAAAGTTGATTCAAAAAAGTGGACACTGAGTGATGATGGGGTAAGACATCATGGTGCATTCTGTAAATACAACAGACAACTTATGGGATATCTATAGCCAGTTTTTATGGTCATAATATTAGCTGTAAATACCGGCAAAGATTTTCATATCTGCCCAACCTTTATTTAGCTTTTTAATACAAATATTTGTTGATACTGATATTTGTCCAATAATGCTGTGCATCCCAAAATCTTGCCTATATTTAGACAAGGCCTTAATCTCATTGATTTACAGTCAGCCACCACAATCGATGCAACCACTCTGTTGGAAACAACATGAAAACCTGACTGGAGAGTAAGCTACAGGTGGTTTTCGTAATTTGTCATTAGTCAACACTTAACATGGAAAGTTCTGACTCAAGAAAACCAACCTGGCTGCCACCTATCTCCAAACTCAGGTTTATTTATGAAATTAAGTCAAGCTGCAGTTATAGTTTGATTTAGTACCAAGGGAGAATGGACTTATTGACTGAGGTTACAGTGGGCTGCAATAGTCTCTCCTGGATTGGTTGTCTACAAGGACCTTGCACGCAGGTGATAAACAGGTTGTATGTTCAAGAGTAAACCAAAAGATAAACTTTACAGCTCTGTGTATTAAATAAAAGATCTACCCTACACTTCCGGCATCAATAAAATGCATGCCATTCCTTGTGCTTATGACGGTATTCAAAAGTTTGCTACAACTGAGAGTTCTACAAGAGCGCAGCGCAAAAACTGAGAAGCATGTGCGAAAACGTCTTATTTCAGTTTGGGAGCAAGAGCAACTTAATCTTTGATTGCATTATCTAGGTGTCTTTGACTTTAAGTTAGATTTAAAGGTCAAATTTTGGTTCAACTGATACAATATTCAGCTTTATCTACAGCAACTACAAGTAAATGTACTTATTGTGGCTATGTCCTTTTTGACAGAAAAACACTAAATTTCAGGAAGGTAATCTGTGTGATAAATCATAACTCAGTGTTTATAAATGTAATGTAAATCAGTTTATCCCAAATCCTAATGATTTATATCTTAATTATTCAGTCCTTGTACATTTCATCATTTCATTTGAGCATTTTATACTTTAATTTTATTTAATTATTATTTGCTATTTAAGCCTGAAGGCAATTTTCCCTCAGTAATTAATGCCATTATTGTGTTTTGGGTGATTATTGATGTATGTAAGATTTAGAAAATGGTTAAGTATGGCTCAGTTTTGATTAAACTATGACTGAATTTAATAAAAAGTAATCAAATCACTTAATTATTCATCACTCCATTTTTCATTTTACATCTCTTTTTATCAATCTATAGGTGAATTCACAGTGATTTTTATCTATCAATTTTTGTAATTTTCATGAAATGGAAGTGCTTTGACAACAATTACAATAGCAGAGTCCTTGGCTATCCTAAAGCCTACTGTGGCGTTTATGAGAGCCTGTGACTACAGGAGCTGAAAAGAGCTTTGTCAAATGTTTCAGGTTTGAGATTTGTATCTGTGAATCCTGCTTTAAGGTATTTTTTTGATTAATTTATCCTACAGTAACCATACCTGGTAACACAGTGTGCATCATGTGTGGATGTGTGTGTGTGTGTGGGTGGGGGTGAGTGTGTGTGTGTATCTCCGCTCTGCAAGAAGGTGCTGATTATTCCTATTAGAAGCATGTTGTGTTTCAGGCACAGTAACAGCAGTGTCATCTGCCAATGTTATTTCATGCTCGGTTGGGTGTGAATCAATTTCATTCCGGGGAACAATTACCCAAGATTGCAAATTTTTTTTTCCCCTCCCTCCAATCATAACATTTGAATCAAATCATTATGCAATGCTCAACTTACAGTGCCAGAGTGAAAACCCAGCAGCATCTCAAAGCTGTTATCATGTGATGTCTGTGACACACTGTCTCGAACAAAAAAAAAGTGCTTGTTTGCAAGCTGCCATGTTTGTCTCGGTTTCACTTCATTTAAAACCACAGGAAAATATCCTGTGGTTTCCACACATGACCTTGTTGAACTCTGACTCAGAGCGTTTATATTGTCGGGGCAGGGTAGTCAAACAGTACCCTGGATGGATTGGAGATAAAGTCGAACACATTCTCCTATTACTCACGTACAGAATGTCGGCCCCTTGGCAATGGACACACAGTCTGGATTCCCGGAGCCTCGTTGGGCCAACACTGACAGTTACTTCTAGACTCAGAATGGGAATGAGGAGGCGGGAAGTTGGGAAGTCTAGCCGAGGAGCTATGCTTCAACAGTTAAAGAGGCTGATCAGATTGAGGTTGTGCACCTTCACTAACGCGGAGGTGTCATTCAAGCCCAGCTACCTCTAACTGGAGGAAAAAGGTCCATCCATGGATCACTAACCAACACAGACAGGCAAGCGCACTCCAATTAGAACTGGCTGCAATGTATCCGTCCTGTCTTCCTCTGGCTTTTAGTTGGACAGGGACAGAGATACTGCTAAGGGTTAGGATCAAGGTGAATATACTTAAACTAGCAAATCTTTAAAAACCAAGTGTAGTCAGACATGTTTTGTACAAACATTAATTCAAAATATAAGTGATTTTGGAACTTAAGGTAGACGCTTTCAGGGTAACAGACTAAAATAAAGCTTGGTTAGACTTGAAAAAAATTGTATTACTGTCTGTTTTGGTCGAACCTTTATTGTCTGCGAATGTATGAATGCAACGTGCATAGCAGACAACATCATTGGTAACCCTAACTTAAGATATTCAAATGTTTGTTTTTCAATCATACAATTGTACTAAATGCAATAAACATGAAAGTATTCGCAGAAGTAAGACAAAAAGTGTAAGTGTAAGACAAAAAGTCCTCTGATTATCTACAAAAGAGTCTGCTTTCTCCAGACAACAGAGTGAGCTGACTGAGGGAGTGCGCTCCATTCATCAACATCATCTCATCTCTTGAACTTTATATGCTGGTTGTTAACAGGGTGGATATACTGCCAAGTGTTTATTTAAAGTAGTTACACCTACATTAAATGTTGGGTATAGCGATGTGTGAGTCAGTGAGTAGAAGACAAAGGTGAACTTCTGTTTCAAAAATACTTTGACGATGTTGGACCACTGGCAGGATATACATATTTAAAGGCATATTATCTTAAATAAAGAACAATTTTGTTTAACTGCATTTTCTCTGCTTGTTGTCTCAATACTTTTCCAAACTGTTGGAGTTGTTGTCAGAGAGCTGAAACAAATCTGGTAGAAACAAAAGGAAGATTGTTCTGTTAAAAAGACTCCTATACTTTAAAGCCCCACTATGTAAGATTCAGGTTTGTCTGCTCTCGAGGGGCCTCTCTGGTCGTTGGGTGTAATTGCACTGTCGTAACACAGCGCCTCACAGCAACGTGCATTTGCTGACATACAGAGCCGGGAGAAGCGAGTCGACAGGACGTCCGAAGACAAATAAACCATGTGGACTGATATGGTACAGTATTTTGATGTTTCTTTCCAAATATGTCGTTTTTCAAGCGTCAGCAGTCAGTTGTTAGCTCAGCATTTGCGTGTGAGCATCCTGGGAGCATCTCTCTTTCCTGCTAAAATATCCGGAGCTGGATGTGGTTATGTTGCGTCCACCATGTTTGCAGACTGCAGGACTTAGAAATAGTGAATGACCGAGCATCACGGCTCCATGAATGTCTCCAGCAATCTGAGAAACTCGCCGTCAAATAACCGCTGGTGGCATTTAGTGACAAAACAACATCCGCCAAGTTACACAAAGCATGCAATGCTACAGAGCAACCACCGACTGAAACCAAGTGTTGAACAGGGGAAAACCCGACGAAAACATAACTTACCTCTCCAGCAGTAACTTTGCAAGCACGGCGTCCATCTTGCAATTTTCCATCTCCCGACGCTCTCTCCACCGAGCTAAGTGGGCTCCGATGTTAATTCTAGTTTTGTTCCTTGCGTTGTCCGATAGTCTCTTTTTGGCCCTTGAATCTGGAGAAAGAGTCCTCCTCACACGCTTTGCGGATGCCATGGCTGCTACTACTACATGCACAACACCGGCTTCTTTAGCTGGAAGCCAAATCTCGCGTAGTGCCGTAAAGCAGTTTGCACTTGCACCAGCGTCTTGCGATATGTGTCCCCATCACGGGAGCAAAAGTTACATAGCCCCTAAACAGAGCAGGGAAGCGCTGTGGGGGTGGGGGTGGGGGCATTCTCTCTGTTACAGCGCCAAGCTGCACTGAACAGACTTTGGAGAGAATATTTGAAGGCTCAAAAGATCTGCAGTGCTGCTTTAATATATTAATATATTTGTTCATGAAAGGAAACATAGAATGTTAATTTTTTTTTTTTTCAAATATCTTGAACCCTTGTTTTTCTCTATTACTGGCAGCAGGTCTTCTTTCACATCTCAGCAACATGTCATTGGCTTGTTTTAGGCAGTTTGTCATATGCATCAAGATGAAGAAGTCTTTCACTAAGAGACAATGTCGCTTGTTCTATCATGGTAGTTAGCTGTGCACTCACAGCCCCTGGAAGCCATTTGAAAGTAGAGGGTTTACATGAGGCAATGGGTCATACAGATAAATTACCAAAAAGTAATGAAAAAATCTTAATTGTGTATAACTGTAGCTTGCCCACTATGAGCAAAAATATGAATGGGAGTGCTTTGTTAAAAGCTTTTTTGGTAATATTAATGGCAAAAGCAAAGTTGACTCAGCAACACAAACCTGTCAACAAACACAAGATCACACAGAAATTCATGAAGAGGAATTAACAGTCAGGGTACCAATGAATATTTTACAGCTGGACCATATATTATGACAGAGACAGAGCATGGGCAGATTCTATTCTAATTGTTCTCCCTCTGTTGTCGTATTTTATTTCCCTCTCAGACATGACCACAAGGAAAAGCACAGTCAAAAAAACTATAAAGTTTGGGAAACATTGGGAACCTACGATACAGAAGTCACGATTCTTTTGATCAATCAACAGGATGCATTGTGTGTAGACTAGTGCTGGGCAATTAATTGAGTTTCAGTTAAAATTCTGATTACAGTCCCCCACAATCACAAAAACAAAGTAATTGTCATTGGCCCAGTCACAGCGCGGTATGCCATGCTCGTTCTGTTTTGTGGATAAAGCCCCACATTGCCCATGACCCTTCCCTTCTTTCACTGCTCTCCTGGTCTAATATGCAGAGTTGAGCCAGAACATGCTGAATAAACACACTCATATTTCTGATGAACAGTGGATAAAACAGTTCAATGTCTGAGTCATGGACAAGATCTGAGTGAGGTTCTGAAAAGTTAGAAAACAAGTATATGTGCTTGGAGTGACAGCAAGAGTTTGTGTTTGTATCGGGATAACTCAGCTCCCTGCCTGTCAATAGAGCTTCACCATACAATGGTAAGACTTCTGCTGTGTGTTTCAAAATAAAATCCTGGTCTGTTTTATTCAACAATGACATTAACCTTGTCTTCACTCAAAGCTTTAATTCTGAATGTATTTCCAGATCAGTTATTTAGTTAATGACTCCTGTGACTCGCAAATTCATCAGCACTTTCTCATCATCTCTTCTAAATGTCTCTCTTCACAGCACAGCAAAGCAAAGTTTTGACTCACAAAGTTGAATGTGCACCATGTTTAAATGATGTAAAAAAAAAGTAACAATGTTGATGATTAATAAGAATCTTCTCTCTCTACCTCACACCCAGTCTGCCTTTCTTCGAATGCACGTTTTTTGTGTCTGCATGTCAATTAGGAGGACTGTGTTTTCAATTTGTTTTTAAGAGAATTCAAACAGTTTGCAGAATTTATTACTCAGCTGTCAATTATGATCTCAACATCAAGCAAAATAATTGTGATAATTTTTTTTTCCATAATCCAGAAATCCAAATTTAGCCCCATCTTTTGGGGTTGGATTGGTATACATGGTACCCCAACAGAAGAGTTCCCAAAAAAGTGTAAAGTAAAGAAGGCTTATTAAAGTACTTTTCCCAACATTTGATAGAGGAAACACCTATAATTTCATGAAATACCTAACTGAACTGTACTACTTGATAGATATGCACCAATTGACACAACGCACTTGGGGTGTTTTTTAAGTAATTGGTTACTCAAGCCTGGAATCAGGTCAAACTCCCCCAATCGCTGAATTGTTCAAATCATATCAAAAATCTGGCATAAAATGGTCTATTGTCCAGCAAACCATAGGTTAAATGGTTTCGTATTTTACATTCCCTGTATAAACTTACAAAGCAATAATTTTTCAAAATCCAATCAGAAGCAACTGATAATCCCACTACCTGCATAACTTATCATGTCTTTGCTTTGTCACAGAGGAACACCTTGTGTGTGCACACAGAAACCCAGATTTTCACCTGATTTCTTCCCCTCATGCTTTGTGAACCCCTCATCCCTTTCCTGTCCATATCACACAGATACCCAGGTGGTTTCAAGAAGGCTCAGATCATCAAGCCCTGATTTTTGACTCAGGTCTCCAAACTATCAAATTGACAAAGAAGAAGCTATTTCTGAAAGAGGCATGAGAGCATAAAAAAGCAGAGGAGAACAAGAATCGATCGAGATCCTCTTTTTGCAACATTGGGGTTGTGTGATGTGGTGTATTGTACGCTACATCAACCTTCCACCCACACTTTGCAGATCTAAACAGACACTGTGCTTGTTGTTGATCGTGTTGCCACAGCAACATTTCTATTTATCCTGTGAGACAGCTACACAAATAGATGAAGTGCAACAACATGACATTTTCTGTACTTCAATTACTTTGTGGGGCTGGGCCACGTGGGTTAAAAGCCAACAAACCATAACTTTCCCTGACATTTCCTCCCCCCACAGTGACCGTTGATGGATTCTCCCTGACAAAGCATTCATTATCGCCGAGAACAGAGAGTGCACTAAAATCTCTTCTCTTTTCTTCTCCCCTCCATCCTCTGCCTCACTGTCCAAATCGAGATGAACTCAGCTGCAGAAACAGAATGGGCTCCACACTCAGCGTCAGAGGAGAAAAAGCACTGAATCGCTGCAGGACATTCACAGGCAAACAAAAAGTATATCCTTATTGCAAGGTGGCTATTGTGGCGCAGTGGGCAAAGGGGCATATCAAATGGAAACAACTGTTCTGTGCCAGCTCCGATTTGATCCCGCTACAATGAGAGAGGCTGCTATGGAAATGAGCTATGATGGCATGCCATTGAAGATTAGCTTCCTTTTATCATTTATCTCGGAGTTCAATGCACTGAGGCTCAGTGGTCCAAGATGCAGAGAGTCACCTTACATGGCAGGCAATTCCCCCAACCCCCCCAAAAGCCCTCTGGAGGGATGTAGCTAAATGTGAAATTCCAACAGCTCAATCTGAGAATCAGTTTGTGTGAAGATTGAGTATCACCTCTGGTCAGAAATAAAACCTTTGCTGCCTTTTTTGTATGACTCTTAAACACGCAAAGATGCAAGAGGAAACAGTTTACATGCAAGGGTTGGTGCATGTCCTTATCACATCTCTCTTACATGGATGCAATCACACACACAAATTCACACTTACACACATACACATAAGTCTTATCCACCCACAGGCAGGGGACTGATTGTCTGATAGCATTAGCATTCCTGGCCAAACCTGATAGAAGCAACACAGGAATCAGGCTCACTTCAAGAGGTTCACATCACAGGCAGAAACACATCCATTCACCGTGGACAGGCTAATAAATAAAAGAGTAACCCTGTGGCAGTAACAAGCCTATAAAGTATAGCTATGTTTTACAAGTGCATGAGACGGACGGCCCAGAAAGATGGTTACCTTGTGAGAGTGAGCCGCTCTGTACTTTACAAGGCTGATAGGAGAGTGTGACTCTATCTAATACTGAACTCTGCAGCAGATTGACTCTCTTCATCATGATATAAAAATCTCAGAGTGTCACAGTGAGAGTTATCATGTTTACACTTGGAACTCCAGTCATCTGTATGCTACAAAATATATAGTGCAAGTGGAAAGTATTCAAAAAATCTCAATAATCAGATGCTTACAGGTCATTCCATATGAAATCAACCAGAGGTCCCATGGTGACTGACTCAGATTGGTCTTAAAACAGTTGTGATGGTGCCTCTACATATATAATCAACGTGCAAAATCTGAAGGGTTTCTAAACAATGGGTGTTTAAAAAAAGGGTGGTCATGCATATTTTGAAACTCACAAATTGCGTACGTTCCCGAGTAGCCAATTTTGTATGTCAATATCTCTGAAACAAGCAAAGGTTTCTGGTTGAAATATGCTTTCTCAGGTTATTTGGACCCATGCTTTCAAATTATGTCACCAGAAAAGGCCCATCTCTTCTACTTTTTCAGTTATTGGTCTCCAAAGAGGTGAACATTTAAGGTGTGAAAATGGAAAAATCCATTTCAGGGGTCAGTGTCAACCTACAATCATTCACAACAGGCTTAATGCTGGATTCCTTCAATTTAAAGACAGGACTGTCTGCAGGAAGGAACCTGACTCTTCAAAGGTCTTAATTTAGAACTTATGGGACTCTAAAAATGGTCTTGGCTTAAAAAAAATGCACTTTTTGACCAATTTTTGACTAGCAAATTCACCATGTGGGCAACTACCCATGGCTATTAAACCTTTTCTACATAATTGTACATATCTTACAACCATTTGTTCAAAAATCAGCTTGTTTTCTCGTCTCTTTCATATTTAAATATTTTTTCAAATGTTGACCTTTTGGTGCTTTGACTGCTGTCACACTACAGGGAGTGACAGTATTTTAGGGATAATCTGATGAGCACTTCCATTCTCTTCATTTTCAAGGCATGTGATCACCTTTTTACTTGTATTGCATCAGTTTTACTTACACAAACGGGTATTGTTTTCCTCAGTAAACTTAAAGATGATCTTCAGGAGGATGAGGCCATTGTTGTGTTGGACTTTGCTGAGAACTGGTTTTGTTGTTCAGGATGAGGTGTAAGGGTTTCACTGTAACAGTGCCCAGGCTACACTTCACCCATTAGTGGTTTATTACAAATTGTTGGGTGAGCTTTAGCATTTTTCAATTTGTGTGATATCAGATTACCTTAAACATGACACAATTGTTCATCCCTTCATTACAACTGTGACATCATGTACCAAGCTTGAGCTTCCATTTGTTAGAAAACTCCTCTCCTTCAGTGATGGAGCACCAAGACAATATAAAAACTATAAAGACTTCTCAAACCTCTGCAATCACCAGAGAGATTGTGGAATTGAATCAGAGTGGTATTTTTTTGGCAACCTCACATGGCAAGAGTTCATGTGACGGCACTGGTGTAACAGTCAAACATTTAGTTGAAAGAGCCGCCTTCAGGCCTCTACAGTTGGACATATTCTTACAGCTTCTCAGACGTACGATTGGTCACGTGCCAACATTCAGGGAGTCAAGGTTTTCTACATATCAATGGCTGATGTCTTCTAAAATAACAAAAACTTTGACTTGCCAGCAAGATTTGAAAAGCAGCCAGCTTAACTAGTACAAGGCCAACCATTCCTTTATCCCAATTAAACTCATTGAAAATTAAAAGAAATCAGCTGATGTTTATTTTAATGTCTTTGGCACAGAGCAGCCAGCATCTGAGGTGGATAATGCTGAATTACAGCCAAGAAAATACAGTATGTTTCATGCATCTATGATAAGGACTGGTTTGTATGTTGCATTGTTGAGCGGTCAGATGAAAACAGCGACATGTTCATGAACTTCATGAAACAGCTGAAGACTGGACTTCTCTCATGGCCTGCTTCTGCCTGCTGGGTGCCATTTCAGAACATAATATGTGTTGTATCTGCACCTGAGCTCCAAGGACAAAGTGCAAGTCCTCATAACACAAAATTAATACAGAAGAAACTGCCATCATTCAGAAAATGAACTCATATGTTTTACCAGTATGGTACCCAATTCTCCATATAATTACCAATGTAGGACTAGATAGAGAGGAGATACTGTCCACTTCTCTCTTAGTTGGAGAAAATATACATGTAAAAGGGTCAGTGACAAATAAGAGTTTGCATGATGAGCAATTCAAAAGTGTTTTAATAAATTGTTTTAAAAGCTTGAATCAGGCTTGCAAAAATGTATATTTTGTATTTCTGTTGGTTTCATGTAATTTCAAATAGCTTTTGAACCATTTTTTACAAAAGAAAAGTTGGATTTCCCCTGAAAATGTCAAGTTGTGCTACCACAACAAAAGGATAAATATTAAATATTCATTTCCAACTAGAGTGTATGCAAGTGTACCTATAAAAACAGTGACTCAACTTTAATTTATCACTTGAAAATACATTTTGAAGGACAATTTTAAAATTCAATTATATGCGTTTTGCAATACAGAGCAAGACCAATACTGAAAATCACTTTGCGTTTTCTAAATAACGTTTGACAAATTATGTATTAACGGTTAAAAATGTTTTAGTACATTGCAAAAGAGGGTTACATCTTATTCCCCATGAATTTTCCTGTAAACTATAAGATTTTTATGAAAAATACTGGTTACAAAAACTGACAAAAACAGTTAAACCACATGATCATGTTGCTTTTACAGAAGAAACTGGCACTTAAATTCAAGCATGACAGTTAGCAAGCTCAATTGAACTTGTGCTTTTTGCTATTTTCAATGAAGAAAAAACACCAACAACAAGATTTGGGTGTTTTCTATTAATTAAATTCCCCAAATTTGCCATAATATTCAGAACAACGGTGTTCCATTTTTTTTATTCATTGTTAAACAAGACAAATGCAGGATTATGCCCAACTAGTTGATAATGTATTTTATTGAGAATTTCACTTTTTTGAACAAGTTAAAGAATTTGGTACCAAGTTTTTTTGGTTACACCACTTAAGACATTTTTGTCATTGTCCCCTGAAAAGTCTCTCAAAATTGATCAAATGCAGAAATCTTCGACTAGGTCTTCAAAGAAGAGGATGTATTCAAGTAATTTGTGAATTTATTTTCAAACTTTAACCTTTCTAAATTTAACTAAGCCATGGGAACACAAAAAAATTGCGTCACATCATTGACCAAAAACGTTAACACTCCATGATGAGCCCCCTCCCCTCAGTGGGGGTAGGGGGCTCTCTCTGCTCTGTCAGTTAGTGGTACATGAGACTTTACTCTAAGAGTAATACATATAGACAATCTCTTAATGAAGTATTACAATTAAGTGAGTTTTGGAGACAAATGTTTTTCCATGTTATCAACTGGCAATTGTGTCAAAACATACTGTAGTATACAATGAACAATCTATCAAAATGAAATGGATTAAAAAAAATATTCAATTTTGCTAAAAAAAAAAAAAAAAATACATTCCATAAAGTTAAGTTTCCACTTATGTACTATATCTTCTTTAAAAATCAAAAAACTTATTCATGAGTCTACAAAGATCATATCAAGAGCATAAGCTACAGCAAAAGTGATTTATAAAAACCAGCAGCAGCGACTGCCGTGAGGCCTCCAGCCTGGCTGTCATTCCAGATCCACCCTGGCCGGACACAGCACAGATGAACAAAATGACTCCATGTCAGTT
>JBAMNC010002536.1:0-21420 GCA_037902135.1 Cetoscarus ocellatus | reverse complement strand
GTGTGGTTCGTCAGTTCATAACTGCTCCTCGTATTAGCGGATCAGTTGGGTGTATAGTTTGCTCTCAATGCTCGTAAGGAGGATAAGCCGTCTCATTTTAGGGAGACAGTGCTGGGGCTATTTTAGGGGTTATTAATGTACATTTTATTTTGAAGTGTGGAATAATGACATACAATTCAACTGCTTTAATAACGAGATCACAGTTTACATTACTCCTTCCTATTCATATATGGCCTGGTGGAAATGTTCATACTTGATTTTATTTTATATGTGTTCAATATAAATTTGAAATTTACATCCTGGAGTGTTAGAGGTGTGCTGAAATTGGCTAAACTGAGGTAAGTACTCAGTAGGGTTAAACAAATTAAATCGTCAGTTGTATATCTCCAAAAAACCCATTTACTGTCAGCTGAAGTGATAAAGATAAAAAGGAGATGGTCAGGGCAAGTAATTTCAGCCTCCTACTTATCACACACTCTCGGGGTGATGATCTGATTCATAAACCGGTACCCTTTAAAGTGGACAATGTTATCTGTGATATAGGGAGTATGTACCTGATTGTCCAGAGTACATTGATAAATGAAAGACAGAGATTAACATACACGCACCAAACAGTGACAATCCTTAATTCTTTGAAAATGTATGTTTATTAATTTCTTCTCTCCCAGGGAAGGCTCTGACAGCAGGTGATTTTAATTGCACTTTAGACCCTAAATTGGACCGGTCAGCTGGGGTGGACTTCTCTCATTTACAAAGTAGGAAGAAGCTGTTTCAGGATATAAAGGAATTGAACTTGTGTGACCCTTAGAGGAGATTAAACTCAGATACATGAGAATTCTCCTGTTACTCTCCTTGATTTAAGTCATTCTCGTGTATAGATTATTTCCTGATTTCCTGCTCTAAGCTCTCCTCTGTAACTACAACAGCATACTACTGTCAGACCACTCTCCTACTTCACGTGTATATAGAACCCAAGGGGTAGTTAAAGGCACTCCTAGATGAAGATTTCATCCTCGATGGCTTTCAGATTTGAACTTCCTGCAAGTTTTAGAGGCACAAATAGATTTGTTCTTTATTACAAATACGGATGAGACCGCTGCTATTGTCAGATGGGAGGTCTTTAAGGCATTCATACGAGGCATGATCATATCTTATACCAGCTCAAAAACAAACTCAAAGTAAAAATGAATGAGCTTGACTACAAAATTAGACAACTGGAATGAGAGAGGAGGGTTACAATTACCCAGTTTACAATGGCATTTCTGGGCTGCTCAAATTAGAGCTGCAGTGTTTTGGTTTTCGCCTGAACCTGACTTACCATGGGTACAAATTGAAATTACTTGCACTAAAGGCCTGCGGCCTGACACTTTTTTTTACTCTGTATCTGTCAAAAAACTTGAAGCGGCTTACTGATAACCCCTTTTTGAGAAACACAGTTAATGTCTGGCACAATGAACGGTCATTTCTTGGTGAATCTACTTTGTTATCAGTCCTCTCACCAATACGGGGGAATGATAACTTCTCTCCTGGCAGAAATGACCAAGGATTTAAAATGTGGGTGACAAAGGGCATTTGTAAAGTTATGGATCTATATAAGGAAGGCAAACTAGCTTCATGTGAAGAACTCAGAAATGAATATGATATCCCTCTGACACACTAATTTAAGTATTTATAGTGAAGAAGTTTTGTTTACACTCAGACACAGTCTTATATACAGACCCCTTTGTCCATCATAGAAAACCTGGCAGTGAATAATTGTAGTGGCAAAGGTCAGATATCCTTACTCTGTAAAATGTATTTCTCAGATGACCCTGAATCCAGTACCTGACTGTTCTGAACTTTGCATTCTTAATTATTATACAATGGTCTGGGTGAATACTCGATTCTGATTGGCTGCAGGGTGTCCATTAAAAAGTGTTATAGGACACCTGTAAAACAGTTCTTAGATGTTACAGCAGTATGTGAGCCACCTTGGTGGAGGTTTGCGCTGTCCGAGTGCTTTGCGCATGCGTGGCGTTTTCGAGTCTACCTGTCGGAGCTCTCTCAGACAAACTTTTTAAAACAGCCTTTTATCTGTCTTTTATGTGATTTTATATATTCTACCCCCGTTTCTATCAATCGCATCTGGCAAGACGATATAAGGACTTCTTTCATCAGACTCCGATTTTATTGCTTTTATCACTGTTTTTACCACCGAGCATACCGGCTTGTTTTCAGCCTGGTAGACTAGCTAGGCCTGGCAGAGCACTATGCCACCACTCACCTCACCGCCTAGTCCCTGCGATGGCTGTCTTCGGCTGAGCCAGAAGATCGCCGATTTAGAAAACAGAGTCTCCCTTCTTCACCAAATCGGGGAAGACGAACGCTTCATTGATACAATGCTGGCGCAGGGCTCCAACACCGCGCCCCGCAGCTGCTTCCGCCACCGGGGGAGACCTGGATGACACCGTGCCGTGGACTAACATCGCTCACCTCCCTACCGATGACCAGTGGACACGGCTGGGAGCCAAACCCAGAGCTCTCCGCTGCTCTCCCCTGGGCCAGGCGGCCCCGTGGAGGACGGTTCATCCCCACGGTAAATCCATGAGACTGTCACCGCCTTGTCCTCCTCCACAGCTCAGGATCTTCGTCAGTCCAACAGGTTTTTTTTTTTTTTTTTTTTTTAATCTTTTTATTGATTTTCTTGATCAATAATACAGAAGAGAGGTCAGTATTGCATGTTCTGAAAAAGACATCTAGTGTGAAATAAGAGTCCACAACAAAGAACCAGCAGTAACATGGCAGATAGCAGTGCACATGATGAAATACTGTCTGTAAAGTGCCTATAACAACCCCACCCCCCGCCCCACCCTGTGCTGGTCACAAGATCACAAAGACACACACAAAAAAAAAAAAAAAAAAAAAAAAAGATTAATGAAGTAAATTAATAGAAAATAAATAAAAAGAAAGTTCCTCAGCTAGCTGTACTATCATCTTCAGGAAATAGGCCAAGGTTGTCTACATAATCTACAAAGGGTTTCCAGGTTTCATGAAAAGTCTTAAGAGAGCCCTTTATTGAAAATCGCATCTTCTCGAGTTTAAGACAACTTAAAATGTCCTGTATCCATTTATTATGTGTAGGAGGAGAGGCATGTTTCCATTTAAGAAGAATGGCACGTCTGGCCAAAAGTGTTGTAAAGGCAATGGCACGTTTTATGTTCAAGGGAATATTGGGGTCTGGGGACAAACCAAAAAGTGCTGTCAGTGGGTTTGAGTTAATAGGTGTATGGAAAATCTCACTGAAAGATTTAAAAATATCAGACCAGAAAGCACTAAGCTGAGGGCATGTCCAAAACATATGCAGGTGGTTAGCTGGGGCTTGATGACATCTATTACATTCACTATTTTTTTCAGGGAATATTTTGGCAAGTGTAGCATTAGTATAATGTGCTCTAAAAAGAATCTTGGATTGTAACAGGCCATGTCTTGCACATATGGAGGAGGAGTGTACTAGATGTAGTATTCTGACCCAGTTTTCGCTTGAGATAACAACACCAAGATCCTGTTCCATGAGAGAACAGAGACAAGTCGCTTCTGGTTTGGTGATAGTGAAAGAAACTGGTCAATTTCGGCTTCAGGAGGGCGATTGGGAAAATGAGGAAATTGTTTCTGCACAAAGTGTCTGATTTGGAAAAACGAAAGAGGTGAGTGTTGGGCAAACTGAATTTAGCCGAGAGCGCTGTAAAGGAGGAGAAGGAGTTATTCTCATATAAATCATTTAAAGTTGTGAGACCGTTAGCAGCCCAAAGACGAAAGGCAGGATCTGAAAGAGAGGGAGGGAAGATATGATTATTTAAGATTGGAGCACAAGTTGAGGCCCTGTGGAGTCCATAAAATTTTCGGAATTGGAGCCAAATCTTAATAGCATCAGAAACAACAGGGTTGTTGGAGATATTAGACTTATTAATAGGAAGTTGTGAGTAGATTACCGAGGGAAGTAAGCTTTTAGATGAAGAGAGCTCTATGTGGACCCAGGGAGGGCAATCAGTGAGTGTCTTACAGTCGAGCCAAAAGAGGAGTTTTGCAGTGTTGCAGGCCCAGTAATATTGACGAAAGTTTGGGAGAGCGAGGCCACCTTCTGATTTTGGTAACTGAAGGATTGTTCTTTTAAGACGGGCAGGTTTGTTGTTCCAAAGAAAGGAACCCAAGAGACAATCTAGTTTGACAAAAATGTTTTATTTATAAAGACTGGAATATGTTGGAAAAGGTACAATAGTTTTCGGCAAGACAATCATTTTAATCAAGTTAGTACGGCCAGCAACTGATAGAGGGAGAGACGTCCATCGGGATAAATCAAGTTTAAATTTTTCTAGCAACGGGTGAAAATTTTTGCAAAATAAATTCTTAAAAGAATTTGTTACAAATATCCCCAAGTACCTGAATCCTCTAGAGGTCACCTTAAAGGGAAAAGCAGTCAGGGAGATAGTCTTTGCCAAAGGGTTTACTAAAAATAATTCACTCTTTTGGAGATTTAATTTATAGCCGGATAACTGACTAAAGCTATCAAGTGTATCTAATATTGTGGGGAGCGACGAAAGTGGGTTAGAGATATATAGTAAGAGGTCGTCCGCGTAGAGCGAAAGTTTATGAACTCTACCATGGCGAACAATGCCTTCAAATTTAACGTTGCTGCGAAGCCAAATGGCCAGAGGCTCGATGGCCAAATTAAACAATAGGGGAGACAGGGGGCAGCCCTGACGCGTACCGCGCTGAAGAGGAAAAGGTTTTGAAAAGTTACCATTAGTACGTATCACTGCAGTTGGGGATGTGTATAAGAGCCGAATCCAGGATATAAACTTTGGATGAAAGCCGAATTTTCCTAAAATGAAGAACAGGTAGCCCCACTCCACCCTGTCAAAGGCCTTCTCCGCGTCAAGAGCTACCACGACCTCTGGGGTGTTGGAAGGGGGAGAGTATATGATGTTGAGTAATCTCCGGGTGTTAAAAAATGAATGTCGTCCTGAAGTGAAACCTGTTTTATCAGAAGAAAGTAAAGATGGTAATACTAGCTGAAGGCGGGTAGACAAGATTTTAGACAAGATTTTTAAGTCGACATTTAATAAAGAAATTGGTCTATAGCTACCACAGAGGGATGGATTTTTGTCTTTTTTGAGAAGCAGGGAGATGGAGGCCAGTGAGAGGGTGTCTGGGAGCCTGCCTACAGTAAAGGAGTCATTATACATTTTAACCAATATTGGGATTAGCTGAACAGAAAAAAGTTTTATAAAATTCGATGGTGAAGCCATCAGGGCCTGGGGACTTCCTATTTTGCATTGAGCTGATAGCATCTTGTACTTCTGCAGCTGTGATAGGGAGACCCATCTTTTCTGACAAAGCCTCATCAATTTTAGGGTACTCCAATGTAGAGAGAGGACTGGAGGATAGACTGCTAGATGAGCATTCAGAAGTATAGAGGTTGAAGTAGTATTCATAAAAAGCAGAGTTAATGTCAGATGGGTCTGAAACTGTTTCCCCTGAAGATGAGGTAGTTTGAGTAATAAGCCTAGAAGCATCCATTGCTCTGGCCTGTTGTGCCAAGAGCCTGCCTGCTTTGTCCCCCTGTTCAAAGAAAAGCTGTTTAGTTTGTCTCAACTGCTTCTCTGCTGTGTGCGTAGTCAAGAGGTCGTATTCTGAGTGTAGAAGGAGCCGCCTTTTGTATAAGTCAGGAGAAGAAATGGAAGCATATGCTTCATCAAGATTTTGCAACTCTCTCTCAATTGTTTGCAGCCTCACCCTTTCAGCTTTTTTCGCCTGAGACACAAATGAAATTGTTTGTCCTCGAATAACAGCCTTAAGTGCTTCCCAGAGAGTTCCAGTTGTGACATCAGCCGTATCATTAGTTTCAAGATAGGAACTAATCTGTTCACTTATGAATTCTTTAAATTTAATGTCAGCTAAATTTTGTGAGGGAAAGTTCCAAGGTCTTAAAATGAACTTAGCAGACGGAAAGTGAATGTCCACGGAGGTGGGGGCATGGTCAGAAACAGCTATGGTATGGTAATCACAAGATTTAACTTGGTGTTGTAGTTTGTTATCAATGAGGAAAAAGTCAATTCTTGAAAAGGTGTGGTGCACATGTGAAAAGAAAGAAAAGGCTTTACTATTGGGATTTCTGAATCTCCAAGGATCAGAAATACCCAACTGGGACATGTAATCCACTACTGTTTTGACTGATTTTGAAGGTGGGGTATTGCCAGCATGAGATCTGTCTAAGTTAGTGTTCAGAACCAAGTTAAAATCACCACCAATAATTAAATGGTGGTCATCTAAGTTTGGCAGTTTAGCAAAAAATTCAAAAAAGAATTTTTCATCATCCCAGTTGTGGGCATATATAGAAGCCAAAACAACTGGGGTGTTCAGTATAGAACCTCTGACTATAACATAACGGCCGTTGGTATCTAATACAGTGTGTGAGGGTTCAAACATGACATTTTTCGAAATGATAACAGCAGCCCCTCTCAACCTGTCAGAGAATTTCGAATGAAACGTGGCTCATCCAAGCTCTTTTAATACGAGATGTCTCGGAAGATCTGAGATGAGTTTCCTGTAAGAATATTATGTCCCCCTGAAGATGTTGTAGATGTGCCATTACCTTACAGATTTTGATGGGTTTGTTCATGCCTTTTATGTTCCAGGAGATCAAGCGTAGGTCTTTACTGAAGTGACTCATTGTGTTGGGTTCTTAAAGAGTGGCACTTTGGTGATGTGATACAGGAACTCGTACCTGAAGTAAGATAAAGAGCGAGCAAGATGCATATGTATAAAAAAACAAAAACAAAACACTAACATACATTCTAACAAGTACATAACAAAGAATCCAGTAATGACCAAACACTGAATTAAACCTGAGTACAAACAGATCTTGAGCCTCAGACTCAGACTTCCTCATTTCCTAATACCATCCAGGGTCTCGCATCCCTCTACCTATGATACAGAACCCCACTGAATAAGCAACATGAAAATAAGGTGAAAACTAAGTCATTCATCATCTGAAACTGTATCACAAGAAAAACATGTCTAAGCAACAATGAGTAAGAAACGCATTATCAAACAGATCTAAGAGAGAGAGAAAATGAAATTTAAAAATAAAAAAGATGATCCATTCCTTAAACATGGCTCAGTATAGCCACCAACCTGAGAAATAAACTAAAATTGGCCTCCTAAATATGTATTTTCAACACTATAAAACAGATAGTTTCAATAATAGAAAATAAGTGGATAATGCAATTTATATTACAAATGTCAAACACAGGGTGCTCACATTATAAAACTTGGGACAGATGTGAAGGGAATGATGTTAAAGAGGAGTATTATACACCATGGAATACCATGGGCGATTTCGTCCCTTAGAAATCCAGTGGCACATATCAAAGTCCAGAATAAAAGTAAAGTCTTAGTAGAAACATAAATGAAAGACAGGCACCTTAGGTGTGGTGACAGTAAGTCTGAGATCACAATCCGGAATGAAGAGATAATAAGGATGTAAACACGGTCGGCAGTGTTCTCTCAGATTGTTTGCTAGGCTATCCCGCTAGCCTTGTGGGGAAGTCTGAAGGCTAGTTAGCCCGTGTTAGCACTGGGCCGCCAGAGGGTGAAAGTTATTACAATAAGGCCAAAAAGGCATTCCGAGTAGCTTTAAGAAGACAGGGAGCTAATGGAAGATATGAATTCTTTGGCTTCTGCCACCGAGGAGAGTTTCTTCTTACCCCCTTCCTTGGTTGTGATGGTTAGCCTAGCGGGAAATAGCAAGGCTGGTTTGAAGCCAAGATTATAAAGCTCGGAGAGCACCTCTCGGTACTTGTTTCGTTGTTCCACCACTTCTGGGGCATAATCTTCATAAATAGCAATCTGAAACCCACGGTATTGCAGGTTTCCTCTCCTGGATCTGGCCTCCCGTATGATTCTCTCCTTCTGCTGGTAGCGATGTAGCCTGATGATAACGGCCCTCGGTCGCTCTCCTGTCCTTGGTCTAGCAGCCGTCGTTCTGTGTGCTCGGCCTAGCTCCGGTGGCGTAGGCAGGATACCAGCTCCCAAGACCTCGGCCAGCAATTCTGAGAAAAAGGCGGTGGGGCGAGGTCCCTCGATAGCCTCAGGGAGCCCCACAATCCTAATGTTGTTACGGTGGCTGCGGCACTCGAGGTCGGTGATTTTAGCTCGTAGCTTAGCTTGGCTATCCACTAGATTGGCACAGGTCGTCTCCAGGGTGAGCAGACGTTCATCTTGGAGGTTGGCATTTGACTTCAAGGAAGCAATGTTTTGGCCGTGCTCGGTTACCACAGTTTGTATACAGTCAAACTTTGCTTCCAGTGTCGTGAAAGCAGTCCTGAACTCAGCGAGGATGGCCGACCGATGTTCATCCAGGATGTTAGCTATTGCCTCCATGCTAACAGGGCCGCCATCAGTAGCTTCGTTAGCCTTCATGGTATCGACTTTAGCATTTGGATCTTTTTTACCCGATTTGTTAAGTTTTGATCAATCAATCAATCAATCAATCTTTTTGATGCCATTTTCAGTCATTGACAGGGCAACAGTTGCTGTAATGTCTCTTGACTAACTTAACATTGAAGTAATGGGGTTAAAAAAAGAGAAACTGTAAAAGTTACGGGAGCGAAACTCAGACTCCGTCTACTCCATCTGCTCCTCCCCCGGAAGTCTGAGTCCAACAGGTTTAACATCCTGGACGAAGATGAGTTTCCTCCACTGGATAAAAACTATAATCATCCCGCCGAGCAAAACGAGTATGCTCCCCCACCAGCGACGCACCGCAGCAGCGCTGGTGCAGCGGGCTCCGTGGTGGCTCGTCCCTGCGCTCTGCGTAAACCAGCAGCGCTCACATTTACCCCACGGTCAAATCCACCTGCACCGGGTTCATCTGGCCACCGGGTCCCGGGCCGTGGGATGGCTACGCGGTCTGCCACGGCGGCTGCCACCAGCGGGGGGTCACAACATGCCCGAGGTCCCCCGCCACCTCCACCGGACAGCACCCGGATCTCACATCGGCCAGCACCAACGACTGCGATCATCGGGGACTCCATCATCAGGCGTGTGAGATCACGGCTATCAACAACACTGTGCTTCCCTGGTGCCACAGTTAACGACATCACTGCCAAAATCCCAGATATCCTGGAGGCACACCACTCAGTCACAACCGTTGTGATCCTCGTGGGCACTAATGATGTGACGAAACAGGAGTCGGAAATCCTAAAAAAAGATTTTATCCGACTCTTTCAGTGTCTTTCCCAGAGCAATGTGAAGTCCTTTATTTCTGGTCCTGTGCCGACTCTCGGCCGCGGGATTGGCCGCTTCTCCAGGCTCCTGAGCCTCCACACCTGGCTCTCCACTGTCTGCAGGGATTATGGCGTCGCTTTTATTGACAATTTTAATCTTTTATGGGAGCGCAAGGACGCTTTTAACCGGGACGGTCTTCATTTAAATCCCCGGGGTTCATGGCTGCTCTCTTCAAACATCTCCTTCTCTCTCCGACACCACATGGACAATCAGTATGCACCTGGACAGCTTGGATCACAACCACCAACGTCATCACCTCCTTCTTCACGTTCCTGACTACAGATCACACACAATCCAGGTACTGTCAACACCACTACTCACACTAGGTCAACTAGCTCCCCCTGTAGTCTGGCTCCCCCTGCAGTCTTAACAGCGGTCCACTCGTCAATCCCTGTCATCATCAGCAATAGACACAATAACAAACCTCCCCATGGATCACAACTACACCGCAGCCTTTTGAACATTCCCCTGAAGCGGCACGATAAGCGCGCGTTCAGCACTGACATTAAAATGGCTTTGCTGAACGTGCGCTCTCTGTCTAATAAATCTTTCATCATACATGACGTTCTTTTAGACAATAATTTAGATTGTATTCTCCTCATAGAGACATGGCTTGGCACTGACGCACCTTTTGTTCTCACAGAGGCTTCACCACCAAATTTTAACTTTTTATTTTCTTCTCGGTGTGCAGAAGGGGGGGTGGGACTGCATCGATTACAAGAAATACCATGGTTTTAAAAGAGGTTTCTTTTAACAGTTTTACATCCTTTGAATACCATGCCTTTGTTTTTAGCAGCCCACCCATCCTGTGTGTGACAGTCTATAGACCACCCCGTTACTCCACCGTTTTTATCAGCGAGTTTTCAGATCTGCTGTCTGTCATTCATACAGCTTATAATAGGATTTTAATTACTGGCGATTTTAATTTGCACTTGGACATTGCCACAGACCCAATGTCCAGAGATTTTTTAAACATTTTACACCAGGGGTGTCAAACTGATCCAGTAAAGGGCCACTGTGGCTGCAGGTTTTCATTCCAACCAAGCAAGAACACACCTGATCCAACAAATCAACTGTGTAAAGACAATCCAGCTGATTGAATAATTTGCATCAGCTGTGTTCTTGCTTGGTTGGAATGAAAACCTGCAGCCACAGTGGCCCTTTACTGGATCATGCAACAGACCCACACCAGGGGGCGCACCCTCGACCTAGTCATCACCTATGGCCTGTCCGTGGGTGCGCCCTCTGTCGTGGATCTGGCCGTGTCAGACCATTTCTGTGTATTTTTTAACATCGCCAGTTTTAACCAGCAGGAGGCCCCTGTGAGAACGGTGAGGAGACGCTACCTAACTCCTGAAGTGGCGGCTAATTTTATTCAGATTTTAGAGAGCACTCCTGCAGATATTTTACCAGCTCCCTGTGATTTTATTGTCGACAATTTTAACAACAAAATTATGTCAACACTGGACTCAGTTGCTCCACTTTTAACCAAAAAAATTAAAACAAGACCTACACCACCATGGAGAACTGGAGAGATCAGGGAGCTGAAAAGAAGCTGCAGAAGTGCTGAGAGAAGATGGAGAAAATCCAAGTTAACGGTGCATTATGAAAATTTCCGTGAACACCTCAAATCATATAATAACGCAGTCAAACAGACAAGAATATCCCATTTTCAAAATTTAATTACCAACCATAAAAACAACCCCAAATTCCTCTTCTCTACAATTGACCTTTTAACTCATAAAAATTTTAACAGATCCTCCATTCCAAACGACACCTTATGTGAGGACTTTGCAGACCACTTCAGGAGTAAAATCAATGACATCAGGCTGAATCTTTTACCCCAACAGATTTTAACTGTCGACTCACCTAGGTTGTTGATTTTATCTGAGGAAACACTAGAGGGTTTTGCCCTGGTTGATGCAAGGACGCTTGGTCGAGTTTTCTCCCAGGTAAAGCCCACAAACTGCCTTTTAGACCCAATTCCCACATCATTTTTTAAAGCTTTTTACGGCTTCTTTGAGGAACAGTTGCTGTACATTGTAAATTGCTCTCTTCAGACAGGTGTCTTTCCTACTTCCTTTAAAACGGCGGTGGTGAAGCCCCTTCTGAAGAAGAGCAATTTAGACCCCAATGTCTTAAACAACTACCGGCCTGTATCCAACTTACCATTTTTAAGTAAAGTTTTGGAAAAACTCGTTTTTAACCAAGTAAATTATTTTTTAATTCAGAACAACATTTTAGAGAAGCATCAGTCTGGTTTTAGGATGAATCACAGTACAGAGACAGCCCTTTTAAAGATTTTAAATGATATCAGGTGCAATTTAGATAACCATAAACTCACAGTCTTGGTGCTGCTGGATCTGATGATACAGTAGATCATCACATTTTATTAAATAGACTGAGGCACCTGGTTGGCTTCTCTGGTACTGTTTTGAAATGGTTCAACTCTTACCTGACTGATCCAAATTTCTTTGTAAGTTTGGATACATGTTCCTCAGGAACCCATGAGTTAAAGTGTGGGGTCCCCCTGGGGTCAATTTTAGGTCCAACTCTTTTTAATCTTTACATGCTTCCCCTGGGGGATGTCATCAGGAGGCACGGCATCAGCTTCCATAGTTATGCTGATGATACCCAACCGTACATCGCCGTGTCTCCTCATAACACAGGGCCTATTGATGCCCTTTTTAACTGCATTTTAGATATAAAGTCATGGATGGCAACGAATTTCCTACAGCTCAACCAGGACAAAACAGAGGTCTTAGTCATTGGCCCTGAAGGCCAGAGAGAGAAACTTTTACCAAAACTCCAAGACCTTAAACCAACAAATTCTGTAAAAAATTTGGGTGTGATTTTTGACTCTGAGCTTTCTTTTATTCCACACATCAAGAATATGACTAAGATTGGTTTTTACCATCTCAAGAATATAGCCAGAGTCCACCCGTTTCTCTCTCAGGCCAGCACGGAGGTGTTAATGCATGCTTTTATGTCTTATCGTTTAGATTATTGTAATGCCCTGCTCTCTGGTCTTCCCAAAAAGAACATGTCCAATCTCCAACTATTACAAAATTCATCTGCACGAGTGCTGACGAGGACCATAGGGCGGGAGCATATTACTCCAGTTTTAAAATCGCTGCATTGGCTCCCCGTGCGCTTCAGGATCAATTTTAAGGTTCTTTTATTAGTTTATAAATGTCTTAACGGCCTCGGGCCTACTTATTTATCTGACCTGTTTTTACCATATCAGCCCTCGCGGACCCTGAGGTCCTCTGGCACCGGCCTTTTAACCATACCAAAAGTTAGATCTAAGACACACGGGGAGGCAGCTTTTAGTTATTATGGTCCCTGATTGTGGAACAGCCTGCCGGAGAATCTCAGTGCTGCAGAGTCTGTTGATCCTTTTAAAAAGAGGCTCAAAACCCACCTTTTTACTCAAGCTTTTAATTGATTTAATTGACTTATTTATTCCTTCAATATTTATTCTTATTCTACTTCATAACTTATTTATTCCATAATTTATTTATTTATTTATTCTTTTAGTTATCTTTCTTATCATATCTAATTCTTTTTTTTAACCTTATTTTAGTTATCCATTTCATGCTATTTTATCCGTCTCTTTTATGTCTCCCTTTTGTTATATTTTTATGACTGTTTTATTCAGATGGTTTTTAGCTCCAGTGTTCCCTCATGGGGGCTCTCCACGCTAGGAGCTGCTCCTGGTCCACTTCTGGGGCCGCTGCCGGTGGATGGCTCCACCTGTGTGGCTGGAGGCTCCTGCACTGTGGTGTGGGGCCTCGTGTCTGTGCGGGGTGGGGAAGTCTCCGGCTACACTCCTTGTGGGCCGGGGGCCCTCCTCAGCGTTGTTGGTCCCCAAAGGTGGCTTATCCCTTACCTCAGACCTCGGTGCCCAGCCATGCCTCTCTTTTACGATAGCTCGTGTGAATGTGTGTGTATGTGTGTGTGGGCGCAGGTGTGTGTGTATGTGTGTATGCTGATGTCTGCGAGTGTGTGTGATATGTCTCTCTGTTTTTTTTTTTTTTTTGGGGGGGTGGGATGGACGGGTTTGTTGTTTTTATGCCGTTTTTAGCCTCTGTGAGGCACTTTGTGTTGCTTTTAAGTATGAAAAGTGCCTTATAAATAAAGCTTGATTGATTGATTGAGTTCTGGTCAAATAGCCTATTTGTTCTACATTATTGCGCTGGCTCAAAAACTAGTTGGTAACCGTGGCTACAGAAACTCAGAACATATGTTAGCATATGTTATTTCACAGTTTATTGATCACAACGGCAAGACAGTAGACAAAACATGAGTGATTTTATAGTTTCCTTTAACCTATTTAGTGAATTTGATAATTTGAAGACTGGGATGCAGCAGAAGAGAAAGAGAGAAGAGAATATAAGAAGGGGATGCGACACAAGGAGGTGACACTGGAGGACTTGAACAATTTAGAGGATGACAAGGAAACTATCTGTGGACTTTGATTCTTTGAAACAAAATTTCGCATCATGGTCTGGACACACACAAGCGGTAAGAGGTGCACTTGCCCTCTAAAATGATAATTTGTATCACGTAACATAACGTTAAGCAATCATCTCACTTCCCTCCACTGATAAGGCCTAATATAACATCTGTGGCTGAACGAGCTGCAGGTTCTGTGGTCAGAGCCGGTTACCTTGGCAACACGTCACAACAAGAGATTAAATAGTCCACTCAGCCACTTCTTGTGAAAAACTTATGATTTTAACGATAAAAAACCAACATTAACGTATCAATAATTGATTTAATATTTATTTCTTTCATAAGCGACCATGGTATAAGCGGGATAATGCCCTTCGAAGTGTCCATTATCAGAAATTAATGGACGACGGACGCAGAGGCGTGAACCGTTGCAAAGCAGAGGACGTTTGCTTTCGCGACATCCATTAATTTCTGACAATGGACACTTCATCGGGCATTATCCCTTTTATATCTAAAGGACTGTATGTTAAAACAGCAAAGAGAAGAAAACTACTGACTTATGTTTAGATACTTGATTTCTCTTTGCTGGAAAGACGTCAAGAGACCTTCAGGCTGACTGAAAGAACTAGCCTTGCCCTTTAAAAGTTAACATGCACAATGAAAAAGAAATCAGCCAAACTCAAGAGATCTGGAATCCATTTGTTGCCTTCTTGGAGAACTGTGAAGTTGGGATGGGGGAGTGGATTATTTTATAGTTTGACTGTTCTTTATTTGTAAACTGTTAAAACTCAGTCAATACATGTCTATAAAAAATGATGTTTGTTTTTCCAGGATGAAGAGACCAGACCCTCCTGAGCCCAGCGGTGTGTCCATGAAGAGTGACCTCTCTAAAGGTCATGGCATTGACTTTAAGAAGAACAGACCTGCTGAGAAAAGGTGAGAATTCAGAAAATGACCTTTGACCTGCATGTGCCAAGTCCCTCAGAGGTGATGAAGATGATGATGTTTGTTTTGTGGACCTGCTGAGGTCAGGTCAGCTCCCTTTCCCCTCAGACTGTCTTAACCCTTTAGCTCCCGGCTCAGCTGTTTGGTAGACCACTCTCTGAGCCCTCAGTGTGCTGAAGGTGGAGCAGCCTGATGGTTCTTCTCCTCCACGTGTCTGTGCTCCATCACGCTGAGATGAACCATCATCTGTCCCTTTATCTAAGAAAGAGTGAGTCGTCACAGTCTCCCTCCAATCAGGAGCTCAGAAATGTAAACATCTCTGTTAACATGTGGGCTCTGACCTGCTGACCTTTGAGAGGTGAGACCACGTGTTCAGCAGAGACCCTCCTCAGTGTGGGTAAGTATCTGAAGGCTAAAGTCTATTCTCTGAGCCACAGGAAGTCAGTGTAGGGACCTGAGCTCAGGACTAATGTGCTGGTACTTCCTGGTTCTGGTCAGGACCCGACCAGCAGCATTCTGGATGTACTGCAGCTGTCTTCCAGCTCGTTTGGAGAGGCCAGTGAGCAGGCCGTTACAGTAGTCTAACCTACTGGAGACAAATGCATGGATAAGTCTCTCCAGGTCAGGTTTAGACACTATACCTCTGATCTTGGTAATGTTTTTAGATGGTAAAAGGCTGCTGATGTTATTGATTTGATGTGGCCGTTAAAGTTCAAGTCTGAGTCCATTATTACCCCGAGATTTCTAACCTGATTTGTAGGTTTTAGAGAGAGAGACTGGAGGTGACTGCTGACACTTTCTCTTTGTTTCTGTGGACCAAATACGATGACTTCAGTCTTGTCTGATTTTAGCTGGAGAAAGTTGTTTTGCATCCACACACTGACCTGTTGGATGCAGTGACAGAGTGAATCCACTGGTCCATATTCACCTGCTGTCAGTGAGACGTAGATCTGAGTGTCGTCTGCATAGTTGTGGTTGGACACATTATTACTTTGTATTAACTGGCCTAAAGGCAGCATGTAGAGATTGAACAGAAGGGATCCCAGGATTGACCCTTGGGGCACCCCACAGGTCAAGGCCCTGTGGTCTGAGGTCAAGGCCATGTGGTCTGCATATGTGCGTTCCCATGCCACGGGCAGAAGGAGAGAGCAAGCGGCAATGGTGGACAATGCACCAGGTAAAATAGCTATTCCAGCATTGGCTACAACAGCCTACACGGCTAAACAAACAACACAAAAAAAGGACGACAGAATTAGAAAAGAAAGGATATAAAAGAGAGTCTGACCAAAAAAGGAACAAAAGTCGTGTTAATATCGGCAGAGAATTCCAGAAATGGAGATAACTGCGGGATAGCCTAGGTCTGAAGTTGGATTCAGAGCTGGCCACTCTTCTCTTGGACAGGTAAGCTGCTGAATGAACAACCTTGTAATATTTGTCGTAATGTGTTGCAGTGATAGTTGTGTTGTGTAGTTAGATTTCATGAAAGCACTCCACTGGACTCTGGCTGACTCAGACATTACTCAAAGCTGTGCTAAGTGTACCGGTGAATTCCAGCAGCGGCTCGATAGCGACTCTGTGTGCTGTATGCTGTGTGCATGTGCTCGTCTGGTAGGAGGGGCTCAGGGCGGAGACAAACAAAACCTAACTCAGATGAGACTGAAAAATCAACCATTTTCTGGCTTTCTACTTACTGCAGCTTTAATATGGCCTGTTCTAATCTACAGAGATCAGACAATGATATCTAGACTCCTCAGTTTCTTCTCCAAGCAGCCTGAATCAGAGCTGGACTCCATATTTCTGGTGAGAACATCACACTTTAACAGTGAAGTCCATGATCTACAAGTCTGATGCTCCACCATGATCCAGATGTTCTTCTCTTTCTCTTTGAATCTCCACTGTCTTCTGTTCTCCAGCTGCTGGAGGAGAACATCATCACCTTTGTGAAGGACCAGCTGAAGAGCATCCAGAGAGGGTTAGGTCCAGATTACCCAGGATGCTTAGAGGCTCAGAGTGAGGATGAGGAGCAGAGGAGCAGCAGAGAGGCATTTGTGAAGATCACAGTGGGCTTCCTGAGGAGGATGAATCAGGACGAGCTGGCTGAGCGTATAAGGATCGGTAAGAGCTTTATTCTGAAGGTAAACTATGATGGGGGGGTCAGGGGGTCTGCAGCCCGCAGCCCAGAGCAGAGTAAGAATTAACGAGTAAGAATTTTCCCTAAAAACCCTTCTGTTAGCAGCCAGTCACAGTCATCAACTCATTTTTCCCAGCTGTCCTGAATGCATCTCATTGAGCCGCACTCTGCCTGAGGTCAGCAGATGCTCGTGGTCTACACAGAGTGCAGGTGGAGGGAGGGACGAGCGCTGAGCCACCAGAGCTGGCGTCCTGAAGACCACAGCCCCACTCACCAAAAGTTCAACACAGTGGGGGTCAAAGTTCACAGAGTCAGTGAAACCACAGCATAGCATCATGACAGGAGCTGCTGCTTTACCTGCAGGACAGTTTTCCTGAAGATCAGGGCTCTGAAGCTCCAAACATGAACGGGCTTTACTGAGTCTGTGGACCGACATCTCTGTGAGCAGATCCTCTCACACATGAAGAGTGCAGCTCCTCTGAGCTGATCAAACACTGACCAAACTGTCTCCTCACATGATCATCATCAGTCTGAGGATGGAGGCATTCTCATGTGCTCTCACTCTCCTGTTTAAACTCTTTTTAATGATTTCTTTAGTTCTAACATGATATTATTTTTGTATTTCCTGACCTCAGCACTTTGTTCATTAGGATCATGATGAAACAGTAAATGTGTCACTGTGCAGAGGACTGAGACTAAAAGGTTTCAGGATTACTGTTTTAGAATCTGGATTAAGACAGAGACATGGATGATTTTACAAAGACCGTGAAGTTCTTCAGGACTGATTTTTCTCTTTGACTAAACTCTGATTTAGTGCTGATGGATAAGATCAGACTGAACTCTGGGGAGGATGTTTCATCAGGATGGAGGAGATGTTGTATGGAGCGCCACTGTTGTTGTTAAACTTAATGCTCTTCCTGATGTTTGGATAGAACTCCTTATCTGATTTGCTCATTCAAATCTTGATAACAGGAGGGTGTAGTTGGGCTTTTATGGTGGATGTGGATGTTTCCATAGACATGCAGGTTTGCTGTTTAGTCCTCTGATCTTAATAAAGTCTGATAGTAGGAGATGAATATGATTGAATTCTGATTCTGAGTTTGTTGTCTCTTTGGATATAATGATGGACCAGGTCTGTGAGAGATTTAAACGTTGTTGTAGTTTCTGATTAAACTTGATGGACCTCGATGGTGAGGTGGTTCACTGGGCAACAGGAACATTTAAAAATGGATCTTCACGGCACAAAGGTCACCGACCCCTGATTTATGAGATCTCCTCTAATATGATATTCATAACCACAGTGTTTGAATAAAAATATACTTTTGGTAAAATGAGAGGATGTGAGCAGCCCCTCTGTGAAAGCAGGACTCTGTCCAGGATCCAGACTTTAATGTTATTTGTTGGTCTTCCCTCAGGACATGAAGCCTCAGTGTGCCGACAAAAACTCAAGTCCAACCTGAAGCAGAAGTTCCAGACCTTGTTTGAGGGGATCGCTAAAGCAGGAACCTGGACCCTGCTGAACCAGATCTACACAGAGCTCTACATCACAGAGGGAGAGGCTGGAGGGGTCAATGAGGAACATGAGGTCCAACAGATCGAGACCACATCCAGGAGACCAGAGAAGACCATCAGAGGAGAAGACATCTTTAAGGGACCACCTGGAGAAGATGGACCAATCAGAACAGTGCTGACGAAGGGCGTGGCTGGCATTGGTAAAACAGTCCTCACTCAGAAGTTCACCCTGGACTGGGCTGAAGACAAAGTCCACCAGGACATACAGTTCATGTTTCCATTCACCTTCAGAGAGCTGAATCTGCTGAAGGAGCAGAAGTTCAGCTTGGTGGAGCTTGTTCATCACTTCTTCAGTGAAACCAAAGAAGCAGGAATCTGCAGGTTTGAGGAGTTCCAGGTCTTGTTCATCTTTGATGGTCTGGATGAGTGTCGGCCTCCTCTGGACCTCCACCAAACAAGAATCCTGACTGATGTCACAGAGTCCACCTCAGTGGATGTGCTGCTGACCAACCTCATCAGGGGGAACCTGCTCCCATCTGCTCGCCTCTGGATAACCACACGCCCCGCAGCAGCCAATCAGATCCCTCCTGGATGTGTTGACATGGTGACAGAGGTCAGAGGGTTCACTGACCAGCAGAAGGAGGAGTACTTCAGGAAACGGTTCAGAGATGAGGAGCAGGCCAAAAGAATCTTCTCCCACATTAAGAAGTCCAGAAGCCTTCACATCATGTGCCACATCCCGGTCTTCTGCTGGATCACTGCCACAGTCCTGGACCATGTGCAGAAGACCAGAGAGGAAGGAGAGCTGCCCAAGACCCTGACTGAGATGTACATCCACTTCCTGGTGGTTCAGTCCAAACTGAAGAGCATCAAGTATGATGGAGGAGCAGAGACTGATCCTCACTGGAGTCCAGAGAGCAGGGAGATGATCCGGTCTCTGGGTAAATTGGCTTTTGAGCAGCTGCAGAGAGGAAACCTGATCTTCTATGAACCAGACCTGACAGAGTGTGGCATCAACATCAGAGCAGCCTCAGTGTACTCTGGAGTGTTCACACAGATCTTTAAAGAGGAGAGGGGACTGTACCAGGACAAGGTGTTCTGCTTCATCCATCTGAGCGTTCAGGAGTTCCTGGCTGCTCTTCATGTCCATCTGACCTTCATCAACTCTGGAGTCAATCTGATGGCAGAAGAACCATCAACCTCCAACACATCTACAATAACACAGCTGCACCAGAGAGCTGTGGACCAGGCCTTACAGAGTCCAAACGGACACCTGGACCTGTTCCTGCGCTTCCTCCTGGGTCTTTCTCTGCAGACCAATCAAAACCTTCTACGAGGTCTGATGACACAAACAGGAAGTAGCTCACAGACCAATCAGGGAACAGTTGAGTACATTAAGTCAAAGATCAGTGAGGACGTGTCTGCAGAGAAGAGCATCAATCTGTTCCACTGTCTGAATGAACTGAATGATCGTTCTCTGGTGGAGGAGATCCAACAGGCCCTGAGATCAGGACGTCTCTCCACAGATAGACTGTCTCCTGCTCAGTGGTCTGCTCTGGTCTTCATCTTACTGTCATCAGAGGAGGACCTGGATGTGTTTGACCTGAAGAAATACTCTGCTTCAGAGGAGGCTCTTCTGAGGCTGCTGCCAGTGGTCAAAGCCTCCAGCAAAGCTCTGTAGGTGCACCTACCTGCACAGGTTACATCAGGTTTCTGTGATTTTGCAAGAATGATCATTAAAGGGATAGTTCAGTATTTTTGAAGTGGGGTTGTATGAGCTCCATATGTCCACTAAGTACATTAGATGCAGTAGAAAGTTCTCTCCTCTTCCTCAGTGAGCCACAGTCTGTAAGAGTCTGTTACGCAGAACCAGCCACAAACAGGGAAGTATCGTACCAGGAACAGAGGGTATTTTCTCCGCCTACAAGAACTCCAATCAAAAAATAATACCACAGTTTCAGAGTACGCCACATATGCATGTTTTTAAGTGCATTAACTTTTCGGAAATATAAAGTTTAACTAACCGACTCACATCACGTATTCCTCCGCGCAGCACTGCCCTGAGCCGCTAAATCACTCCGCCTCCCTCTCAGCTGTTGTAAACATAACAAGCTAGCAGCTTCAGACGCCGGTTGTAGCTTTGTGTAACTTTTAACAAGTATTGTAATTCTTTTGTTCTGACTCTTAGCGGTGTGAGGAAGAGACAGCGTAGGGAATTAAAAATGAGTGATTATGACAGCGACGATGAAGTTCCACTCACTTTGGAGCAAAGAGGATACCTGTATGAACCGGAGTTCACAGAAGAAGAGCTTCAGATGGAGACCGTCACACTGTCTGTATCACTCATACAGATTTTCCTGATCTTCTGAATCCTGGAGTATTGTGGACATTCTTCAATTTCCCGAAGATAAACCGGAAAAAAACATCCCGAACCTGAAGGACCTAATGACAGTTTATCCTCAAAGTAATAATGATCTGTCAGAAACAAACACACAGGGTAGAGGAGGCTGTTTACCATAATATTGCAGACTACCTGTGTGTGTGTGTGTGTGTGTGTGTGTGTGTGTGTGTGTGTGTGTGTGTGTCTCACACACACACATATATCCATTATTGTTGTGTAGAAGGGTTGTGTGTATTAGCATTGCTGGCTAGCGGCAGTGCTGCGAGGAGGAATATGCTACGTGAGTCAGTTAGTTCCAGATAAACTTTATATTTCCGAAAAGTTCATGCATTTAAAAACATGCATAGGTAGTGTACTCTTTAAATGTGTTATTATTTTTTGATTGGAGTTCTTCTAGGGGAGAAAATACCCTCTGTTCTGGTTCTGTGTAACAGACTCTTGCAGACTGTGGCTCACTGAGGGAGAGGAGAGAACTTTCTACTTAGTTACTTAGTGGGTAGGTACTTTGTGGTAGTGGTAAGGTACTTAGTGGCCATATGGAGCTCATACAACCCCATTTCAAAAAAACTGAACTGTCCCTTTAACTGTCTGCTCTTGATGATCTTCTGATTCTTTTCTCAGGCTGAGTGGATGTGGACTGTCAGAG
>JBAMNC010002535.1:0-21513 GCA_037902135.1 Cetoscarus ocellatus | reverse complement strand
TCAAAACACCTACTTTTACACACTGGGTAGGGATGTCACCTTATACTAGACATTGAATATCCATTTGAGCATAGGGGGTAAAAATCCAAACTCAAAACTGTAGGTATACATTAAATTGAAAATATCCAGTTCTGCAGCACATTAGGTCACCTGGAGCAGTGAACTGCCTCATCCAACAACAGGAAGTACACGTCAAGAAAAAAGAGGACAGGCAAAGCCACTCCATGGAGGCACTTTGGGCTCCACTATGTTAATAGTGAATAATAAACAAAGACAGGGCTGTGTGTTGACTATGTGCAAAGCAGCTGGCCCACTCCTCATCCGTGACTAATCCGCTGGCAAGATTCAGATGCGAGAACCATGTGGCCTCAGGAGAGGTAAACCATAAAATGATCTGATGGAAACACCTCGTGTCTGTGTTACAGCCGGACTAACCACAGCGGGCTCAAATATCTTCAGTTATTACCATGTATGTTCGAAGCCATCTAAGTTTGATTTTTGGTAAAAGTGACAGCCCTGATTAGTAAAGCACCGATTGTGAAAACCAGGGCCGACGCCGATGTTTGAAATAATAATTCTAGCTGACACTGATGTTTTTCTAATCACTTCTTTTGGTGTAATTCTCCCACAAAACCAACATTTTTTCTCACATCTGATCATGCATACACATCACAATTTGTCCAACAGGAAGGAGTATTCTCTAAATCAGCAGTTTGGTGGGTCAGATGTCTGCATTAAATTTGTAAGACACAACAAATTATCATCTAAAAACTGATATCAGTTCACTTCACATTAATTTGCAGATGGATGATGTTTGTAAAAAGGGCTGATACTGGCCGATACTGATGTTGAACCAAAGCTGATATGCACCCCTTGCCCTAATATAAGGTACCCCTGATAGTGCTGTATTCTCTCTCTGTTAGAGCCCTGACCCTCCAGGGCTCCCTTCCCTGCTTGGCTAAGTCTGATCTGATTGGATAACAGGTCTACTTAAGTAATTCTTGTGCATTGCCTTTTACATAGTGTTGAAGCACTTTAACACTCCTTGACTTGTCTCGACTTTGTTAAATGTTGCATGCTTTGCTTTCAGGCATCATGTTCATGATCATGATTTTAGGAGGAGGGTTATTGAGTGTAAATCAATTCATGTCACACTGCCAAAACCTCTCTGTCTCCATGACACCATTTTAGCTGGCATAGTTGGCTGTGGTTATTGTTTGTCAGGAGAAATTGGCCCATGGAAAACTGATGGAAGAAATCTGTCAATATACACGATGACCTGTAAATGTGCAAAGTTCTTATCAGTGCGAGCTGTCTCCATTATTGTCTAAATCAGGCTCAATCTGAGCACAGTCTTAAACTTCAAATGTGAATGTTTGTTTATGTTTCCATTCGCAGAAGCAAGTGCCAATCAACACAATGGCAGATAAATATCTGAGCAAGACCTTGACCTCAGGAATCAAGGGTAAAAGCACTTTTTCTTAGTCTAGAGAAGATCCTTTATCTTACCTCCACCTGCTTCATGATGGTGTTGTTATTTTTGACGGACTCCACCGAGCATCCAGACTCAAACTGCTGAACCATGATGCAGTATGAGTTCTTCCCTACCACCATAATGTCCGAGGGAAGTCCAGGATACAGAAATGTACCCTTCAAAAGACAGAGAGAGCTAAATATCCAGATGACTGTGACAAAGAGTTTGGAGGCAACAGAGCATCAAAAATAAGGTCTTTGTTGCCTTTAGTTTTCAAAAATTGCCTTAAATTGGTAGAATTCTGATTAGAAGCAGTACCAGAAGAGTCTCAAGCAAAGATGAGGATGATTCTTCTGAAAAGTCTTGCTCTGGTTATCCGAAAGTGGGATAAGTCTGGTCCAGAAAGAGTCATAACTGCAAAAACATCTGAATCTTCTGAATCCAAACAAAGGAGTGCGGTAAATTTTGACTGTGTCCAGGATGGACCTCAGGATCTGTTATTCCACGATTCAGCCCATTTTCCTCTTTAAATCGTTCTAAAAGCTCCCTCTCTTTGAGTGTTTGATCGCTCGCCCCACTTTGGACTTGATCTGAAAGCACACAGCTGGGCAGAGTGATGCTCGCTCACCTCTCTCTCTCTCTCTCTTTCTCTCTCTCTGACTCACCCAATCACTTCATTTCCTTCCTTCCTCTTCTCCTCCTGAACCGCTTAATTTCCATCTTTTGTCCACCTATTTTTGCCTATTGTGTGATCAAATCAGTATTCTTATGAAGTTTACCTACAGATGGTGACATAGATGAATCTCTGATGTTCATACATTCGTGTTAATATTTCTATCTCAGGTCTGATGTTTCTAATAATAAGTGACTATGGGACTAACAGGGCTACATAAACACACATAAATAAATATGGAGCTCCACTGTTGTCCCAAATCGACTCATTAATGAATCACTGAGGTTCATTTTGACTCATTCACACATATTGTCCTGATGTTCTTTAGGGTATTAGGAGTACAATATGTGTATCAATCCACTGCTGAAAATAGTCCCAAAAAAAATAGATGTCTCCATGTCTGCATTGTGTTTTTTTGGAAACTCCAACAATCAGTTACTCCAATATTCATCCATCAGGCAAAACATTCTGACCTCTGACAGGTGAAGTCATTAACAGTGATCATCTTCATCATGGCTCCCATTAGTGGGTGGGATATTTCAGGCAGCAAGTGAACATTTTGTCCTCAAAGTTGATGTTAGAAGAGGGAAAAATGGACCAGTGTAAGGATTTAAGGGAGTCTGACGAGGGCCAAAGTGTGATGGCTGGACGACTGAGTCAGAGCATCTCCAAAACTGCAGCTCCTGCGGGGTGGTCACGGTCTGCAGGGGCTAGAATCTACATAAAGTGGTCCAATGGTCATGGCGAACCAAAGCTCATTGATGCACGTGTGGTCTGATCCATTAGACAAGCTCTGCAGTGCATCGCAGTTTTTTGCACAGAAGCAAAAGGGCGACCATTACAATATCAGCAAGTGGTCATATTGTTATGCCTGAACACTGAAGCCATTTTATAGTTATACAACTTTATATGGTGTTATTTTCAGTATTATGGTCTGGAGCTAAAAATAAAGTATTGATCAGAGAATCAAATCCTGTTTTTTTTTGTCTTTTTGGAGGGTTAATTCAGGGATTTGTTTACAATAATCCATAAGAAAGGGTGTAATCAGGCAGAAAACAGCAACAGAATCCAAAAACAATCAAATAAAAGCCACGGTGCCTCAAAACTGATCAGGTGTCCAAACATCTTGGAGAACTAACCGCAGATCTTGTGTGGATGTAGGCTAAGGCTTAACATTTCCAGCAACCTCATGATAGGACACATATCCTGATATTGAGGCCAAAATACAATCGCATCCCAATACACGTAAATCATGGACATTGACTATGCCTGAAACACAATTCTCTCACAACTTGCTCTTTTTTGGAAGTACAAACAGAGCGAGGAAAAGGTTTCAATTCTACAACTCAAGACTCTTAAATTTCAGGTCCTCAAAGATTGTAAAATAATCTAAAATTTGGAGCGAGTGCTGTTCCTGTAGTTTGGCTTCTACGGCCACCTTTGACCTGGACCACTGATAGGCTGCCTCTCAGCTCTTCTCTCTGTGTATGGGCTATATTTTATCATCACTTTTGCTCAAGATATATCTTTTAAAATATGTTTTATCTTACACTACACCTTTAATAGGATGTGAATTTTGTACTAATGATGGACTGCATGATCTCTAAACTGATTTCTTTGATCATATTTAATGAATGAATGTTTCTTCTATTGATTATTTTATTTAAGAAAAAAATTAGAGAACCTGATTTCAGTAATCAAACAATTCTTTTTGAAATCTCCGCAGCAAGTATTGTGAGCGATTGAAGCAGAGAAACTAATAACTGTTGAAATTTGACAGAAAGCTGACTGAGAAAATCACCTTATACTCTATATTTGAATATCCTATTGAGCATAGGGGGTCAAAATCTGTTTTTAAAATTGTAAATATACATACAAGCTAAAAATCTACAATATAATCTGGAGAACAGGCAAAGCCACTCCCTGGAAGCACTTTGGGCTCCACATTACCTATGGCAAAAACCCAAGTGGGCTGTGTGTTGATTATGTGCAAAGCAGCTGGCTTGCTCCTCATCAATGACAAATTTGCTGATGATCTGATGGAAATGTGTGATCAAATATCTTCTGTTATTAGGATGTATGCTTGCAAACTGCTCGACCTAAAAACATGAATATTAAACAGAAACAGGACAACAGGACGAGCAGCCGGTCCCCTCCCTGGTGTCTTGGTCTCTGATGTGACATTCAGTCTCTCCACAGCAGTAATAAACATCAGTGTGTTGTCATGGTGTCTCTGTCACTGCAGTCACCACGGGACACACCCTGTCGCAGCCAAAAAAAATGAAGGATCACCCAGGCTTTGAAAACTTTGTATCTGAGATCTGTAACTGCCTAACTTAAATCTAATCAACACAGATTTTGTTGTTTTTATAATTTCTAGAAATATTCCAGTTTCCAATTTTCTAAATTATTCAACCTATTGTATTTTTAGTTCACAGCTTTCACATTAACACACAGTCATGGTGCTATGGGCCTTGTGTTAGTCGATGATAATCTGAGCTGTAATTACTGAAGAGAGAAAAAGCCTGCAGGCATCACAGCTCTGTCCTCATTCTACTGTAGGTTACAGATCAGTACATGTGAGTGTTTATCTCAGGACTCGTGACAGACTTTGACTTCAGTTTGAGCCCCAAAATGCATTCAATCTGAGAAGTATTACTTGGTTATTGTTTAAAGTTATGGACTGGTTATGTAGCTGGGGCATTGTAAATAAAAACAGAGCACAATTAATAACACTTTTTTATCTATATTCAACCGAGCATACAACAGAGACGAGATATTTAATGTTCAAACTGATAAACTTCTTTTTATTTTTGAAAATATTCACTCATTTTGAATTTAACGCCTACAGCAAATTCCATAAAAGCTGTGAAAAGGGGCATGTTTACCGCTGTCTTACATCACCATTCCTTTTAACAACACTCAATAAGCATTTGTGAACTGAGGACACTAATTTTTGAAGCTTTTTAGGTGGAATTCTTTCACATTCTTGCTTGATGTACGACTTCAGGTGCTCAACAGTCTAGGGTTTCTGTTGTTATATTTTGTGCTTTATTTTGCAGGTCAGTCTAGTCCCTGCACTCTTTCACTCTGAAGCCAACGCTGTTGTAACACGAGCAGAATGTGTCTTTGCATCGTCATGCTGAACCTGTCTGTACCTTTCAGCATTAATGGTGCCTTCACATGTGCATGTTACCCATGCCATGGGCACTAACTGGATTCTTGGACTCTTTTGATGATTTATGGACTGTAGGACTGAAACTGTTGGACTGTTTGCTCACACAGTTGTTCACAAAGGGGTGAACCTCGCCCAATCCTTGCTTGTGAATGACCCAATCATGACACTCACCTGTTTCCAGTTAACCTGTTCACCTGTGGATTGTTCCAGACAGGTGTTTTTTGAGCATTCCTCAACTTTCCCAGTATTTTTCCCCTTGTCCCAGCTTTTTGGAACATGTTGCAGGAACAGAATTCAAATTGAGGGAATATTTGCAACAAAAAACAAAAAAACAATGAGGTTTATCAGTTTGAACACTAAATATCTTGTCTTTGTAATGTTTAAAAAGAATTTGAAAATCATTGTATTCTGTTTTTATTGACACTTTACACAACGTCCCAACTTCATTGGAATTGGGGTGTGTAGCTAATTTTGAATTATCATGGTTTAAGGGCATTTTCTTGTTTATTTACCCCAGTTTCCCATGAACACCAACAATGATTTTATTCAACATTTCATAGGGAGCAATGATCCACCTTAATCAAACTCTTCCAGAAAAAAATAGCATTATCAATATTAAAAGTTATTATTCGGAGATTTGAGGTTAAAGTGTGCAAAAGGCATGAATATGAATAAATAATATCCTCTGTTTGTTTACAACAAAATAATGAACCCCACATGGTTATTAAATAAAATGAAAAACTGATATAAACATAAATTCTCAGTCTAAATGAGAGCAGCTTCAGTCACTGATTCATTTTTAGGAGTGTCTTCATGTTTTCTTTAGAAATCTGCCACTTCATCAGAATCACTGCAGACCTCTTTAAAGATCTTAAACGCATCTACATGTTTCCTCTTCCATTGTGTTTTAACAGACGTTTTGGTTTGACCGCCCAGAATGTTTCACACCGATCTATGCACTAACCTCTCCTTATTTCTCCTGAACTCTGACACATCGGTGCGCAAATGGAGAAGAATATGATTAATCAAACTATGTGGGAGAAAATATAAGGAACGTAGAAAGTCTTTTTCACTATCCCATGATGGGTATTTAGCTGCTGGGATATTTGATTTTATCACCGGATGAACATTTAAGAAACAATGAGTTGCATCATAGCTTAATCTCATTTATACGCCTCTTTGCCTTAGCTGGTGACAGGCAATAAGAGGTCTGGGAGCTAAAACAAATTTCATTAAAATCCATTAAGAGATTCCTGATTATAGCCTCATTGATCAGATAATAAGGCTTGCACAAATAATGACACTCTGTAATAGAGATGAGCATTGTACAATTATGAGACAGTAAGGTAAATATAAACGGTTTGACCACTTGGATTAAAAAAAAACCCTAATGACTAAAAACAAAAACCAGAGATATAAGAAAGCTCTCTAAATGTCCCAAATCAAATGATCCATAAATAAAGGAAAATAAAATCTCTTGTTTTTATTCAAAAGACCAAACAGCAGTATGGGCACCAGCAGAAGAAAACACATGTTGGTGTGATCACAGTTTACTGACCTCTGACCTCAGTTTATCAAAACATCAATAATGTTCATGTAAGCCTGAGGCCTTGAGCAGAAATTAATTAACCAGAGAAAACATCCATAATCACTCTGAGGCTATGAATACCAGCAGGACTCTGCTGAGTGTTTCAATGATATGAGAGATTTTTTAAAGTCTCTCAATCATTTTACTGCTTTTACATCTACAGTAAATATCTAAGAGACATTTAAGTCTGTTTGTTTAAATGGTCTTTGCTGCAACAGCCACAGATGCTCCACAGTGAGATTTTAGAAGTTAAAAACATAAAGAATTCACCAAAATGATTATTAAGCAACGGTTGATTTCTCAGGCTACAAATAATACAATTACTACGCATGAGTTTATTTGGAAAGTCTAAGAAGAAGCAGCGGAGACGTTCCATGTCTCAAAAGCCAGTCTGTGTTGCCGGATGTCAGCACGTCCAGGTAAACAGCAAATGGACTTGAGCTTATAAAGGTCTTTTTCGAGTCTTCCTGATATTTTAAAGTGCTAAACATCGCAGGTCAAATCTACACATAGAGAACAAGAGAACTTCCTTCCTTTAGACCAGCTAACCATGGGAGACTGTACCAGTGGCTAGTGCCCCTGGTGATTTGGCCACAGGTCACACAAACCACAATAAGGTAGCATAATATTTTTTATCAATGTTTTTAAATCCATGGTAGTTCCTGCAAACAGCACACTGGTATTAGTGTGACCTTGACAAACAATCATGGATGACCTGCCGCTGTGGACCTGCTCCACTCCATGTGCTCTATCCTGCATCAACCATCAACAGAAACAACATCATTTAACATAAATTCCTACTTTTAGACCAGTTAAACCATTTTAATGGCAGTTCAGCTAGATGCTGCTATATTAATCAAACATCAGTCTGCTCCAGATTATATTCATATTCATGTTAATATTAGACTGATCTCTCTATCCATGGTTGTTATTGAATATACATCCATAGTAACTATCTTTACATCCATATAGACATGAGGTCCCTCTTGAAAATGAGATGCCACACCTCCAGGGGCTTACCTTTAATACAGTCATATTCAGCAGAGACAAATATGGTGAGGACAGATTTATGCTTGGTCCATGGATCTGTCACTACCTTCAATTCTTACTTTAGTCCCTTGTCTCTGCCCACCGCCCTTCCTTTGCCCACACCGCCAACACAGCTTCAGTGGCTGTTCGTCATGAGACTGACTCCACTCCAAGATCTCCAACTGCTAAACAGGGTTTTTACCCCTGTTACTGAAGCCACCTGCAGACGCACTGCACTGAAGGTTGGCCCAGTGCTGTGATCATGATGGATTCATGTTGGATTTGGATGTATGTATATATTTATGTGTATAGGTGTATTTAATGTATGTATATCTGTGTATCCATGAATTGAAGAGTTTGTCTTCAGCCTGCTCTGTTGTAAAGTGCCTTCAGGTAACTCTTGTTATGAACTGGTGCTATACAAATAAAGATTGACTGATTCTATGCAGCATCAGGACTTCTCTGTTTCCACCTCTTTATGACACCAGTAGTTGCTTGAAATTGCTTGAATGAAAAATGCATCCACTCTGCTTATCTGCTGTTTCTAATTATAGACTCATGAAGGCACAACAACAGGGAAACTAAAACTGAAAAACAACTGAGATATGGGGCAACATGTGGAACAGAAATGAGAGTAGATGACAAAATAATCACACATGTCCTCAGCTTTATTATCTGTTGGTGAATGGATGTCACTTTTTAAAGTCTTGTGCAATATATTTTTCAGAATGCTGCACTGTTTTAAGTTGTTTAAAAATCAATAGAAATTTTAATTACATTTGACGCAACAAAGTTTTGTGGCTTATTTTTGTGTAAAACTCACAAAATTATGCACAATAACTGTACCTGTTAAGTGTTAATTTTGTTCACTAATTATTTTCATCATAGTTTTCAACAACCTATTTTTTCCCTGACCAAAATTAGACAGTAACTTATAAAAACAAGTGTACATGGACAAAAACTAAAACTAAATGAACTGACATTTTCATCAACAGATAAAAAATAGACTAAAATGTTTGACAGAGACTTAATCCAATCAGACCTAATGTGGTCATGTAGAAAGTAGGGACAAGTTAGGAATATATCCAATCACAGCTACTTTGGTTGTGTGGAAAGGTTGGATGAGTTAAGAGGGACATCCAATCACAGCTACTTTGATTGGTGGTGGTGGATAAGTTGTGGAGCGATCCAATCAGAGCTCCTCTCTTTATGAATTGATATATTCATGTAGAGCAGGTTCACTGTTTGTTGTCAGTTCTGGTATTGTAACTGAGATGCTCTGCCAGGTCGCCTAAATAAAGGTGACTGCATTTCACACAAAAGTTCAATTTGTTTCTGTTTATTTATACATTCAGACTTTACTAGCATTCAATAAAGGGTTATTAGATTCAAGGAAACATAAAAAATGCCTTACCCTTTACACTTCATATTTTAGTCGACTAAATTGACAGTAGATTTCATCGAATAAAATGTGAAATTTTATCAACTAAAACTAGACTAAAATCAAAACAATTTAGATGACTAAATTATGGGGAAAAGTAAAATAAATTTTAGGCAAAAACTAAAATTTATTTTAGTTTTAGTCATAACTTAGTCATCTAAATTGTTTTACTTTTAGTCGAGTTTTAGTTGATGAAATTTCACAACATTTTAGTCGATGAAATCTACTGTGAATTTAGTCGACTAAAATATGAAGTATAAAGGGTAAGGCATTTTTATGTTTCCTTGAATTTCAGAAGTCATGTTTTACACTTGGATAAAATCAAACATCTAATAACCCTTTATTGAATGCTAGTAAAGTCTGAATGTATAAATGAACAGAAACAAATTGAACTTTTGTGTGAAATGCAGTCACCTTTATTTAGGCTACCTGGCAGAGCATCTCAGTTACAATACCAGAACTGACAACAAACAGTGAACCTGCTCTACATGAATATATCAATTCATAAAGAGAGGAGCTCTGATTGGATCGCTCCACAACTTATCCCACCACCACCAAGCTAAGGCAGCTGTGATTGGATATATTCCTAACTTGTCCCTACTTTCTACATGACCAAATTAGGTCTGATTGGATTAAGTCTCTGTCAGACATTTTAGTCTAGTTTTTATTTGTTGATGAAAAATGTTAATTTAGTATGAGTTTTTGTCCATGTGCACTTGTTTTTGTTAGTTACTGTCTAGTTTTTGTCAGGGGAGAAAAAGTTGACGAAAACTATGATGAAAATAATTAGTCAACAAAATTAACACTGCTGTGAATTTCTAAGTTCAAAGCCAACACTGAAATCTGAGAGCTTTTAGGTCAAATGATCCTAAATATACATTCTTTTTTTAATTGATGTGGGAAAAAAAAGATAGATATAACATGTTCTGGTATCTACAACATTACTAACGTGCAGGCATGTAGCTGTCAAGATGCTAATTTGTTGATTTTCTAAATATGTATTGATTGCCAATACGTTGTTTTTATTGTTGAATGGCCTCTACATGTCATCCCTGACTGACTGATGTGTCACCCTTTCATGCCTGTGCTTGGAGATTGTGTGGACACTCGTGTGAGTGGACTTTTTGGTCTGTCTCGTGGGATGTTTGTAAGTGTTGATATGTAACATTTCACTGCTTTGTATTAGTATTAGTATGTTTCAATGAATAAAAAGAAGTTAAAAAAGAACAAAAGCATTATATCCAAAAAAGGAAGTGAGTTTTTAATAGACTTTAATATTAATTAAAATACAAACAGTAATAGGGGAGAGCATGTGGTCCTAAAATCTTTAAGAACCCCACTTCCGCCCCCTCACAGATTTCCCCCACACTAATATTTTGTATTAATATGCCCATAATTGTCCTTAACATGATCTTAGTCTCACATACTTGCTGAATCTTCTTTGAGAAGTTCTTATTGGATTTTTCCAGCGTCACCTCAAACCGGTTTGTGCCTGAGGAAAAAACAGACGCATGCATCAAGAATAACTCAGAATTTATAAAAAGCAGGAACAAGAAGTCCAGAGAGGTAAAAACATCTGGGCTCTTACCAGCATCCTTCTTTATCCTGTAGAGGAGGAGATGCCCCGCTTCGTTCCAACAAGCAGCCAGTCCTCTGTGCGGAGAAAAACACATTATTAGTAAAATGATGAGATGGAAAGAAAGTTACTATTACATTTACTTACATTACTGTCATTAAGCAGCTTTCCAGTGTAATTATACTTTTGTTCACAAATGTTAAAATCAGATCTTTTACTTTGGTTTCTCTCTGGGAAGTCCAGTAATGTCAGCATTTAACAGAAACAAAAACACCACAATGACTAAAGTAAAGGATGTTAAACCGATCACAACTTTTCATCAGCCAGTGTTGTCACAACCAAACTTCTGAATGATGGAGACACAGAGTTTAGTGTCATGATGCTTACAACTGGAACAATACTGTTTCAATACTCAATTCCAAATGAATCAGTGAATCAGAGTCCATAATCAATCAATCAATCTTTATTAGTATAGCGGCACTTCATAACAACTGTTATCTCATGACACTTTACAATCAAGCAGGCTAGGACAAACTCTTCAGTTTATAGATACACATACATATACAAATACACATAATAAATATATTTGTACATACACATAAATACATCCAGAGATGTATCAATCCAGGCAGAGACAAAGGGACTAAAATCACATTAATCTCTGCTGAATATAAATTCAACCAATCAATCTTTATCTGTATAGTGCCATATTTGTCTTTACCCAATATAAATTTATTAAAGGTTAGCCCCGTGAAATGTGGCATCTCATTTTCAAGAGGGACCTCATGTCTATATGGTTGTAAAGATATTTATTATGGATATATAATCAATACAACCATGGATAGAGAGATCAATCTAATATGAACATTAATATCTATAATGAATATAATCTGGAGAGGAATGATGTTGATTAATATAGCAGCATCGAGCTGAACTGGCATTAAATTGGGTTTAACTGATCTAAAAGTATGAATTTATGTTTAATGATGTTGTTTCTGCTGAGGCTTGATGCAGGATAGAGCACATGGAGTTAAATGGGTTCACAGCAGCAGGTCATCCATGATTGTTTAGGGATAAGTGATGGTAAAACTACGGGACTGACAGTATATTGACATAATTAAGTAAAAAAGAAAATTACATTTCTGATAAAGCTGTACTGATTTGCTTATTCATCAGGTAAATGGTTAATCAATGTTTATAAACTTGGCAGTCTATAAATGTTTGGTTTAAATATAGAGAGCTTATGCAAAGCTATGACTCACACTGTAGAAAAACATTTCTCTGATAATTTAATATCCAATTTCACACTTATTAGCTGTACTGTGTCTTGGAATTTTTTCAACCATAAGTAAGAAATAAGACTATACAACAACTACTAAATTATTTTTAATAGGATATCAGTGCTTTAGATGTATTAACTTCCCTGCAAGATCTGTAACTTAGTAAATAAAATCTAATAAAACCCTGTCTTTAGTAGTAACAGAATTAGTGGGCTCATGCTTAATGCATTTTTTTGTTGCTCTTACTTATCAGTTGACCTCATTTTCATTTTTATTAAGTTTAAAGTGGTGCTGCATCTATGAAATTCAGCAAATTTTGTGATGAAGTCTTTAATAATTTCATTGACAAATGTTTTTTTTAAGTCATGCAGCTATCTGTCAAATTGTTTCAGGCATTAAAAGTTATATATGAGTGGTTACTCCTCAAAAAAGTTTCGAAACTTCATTTCCATATTTATTTCTCCCCTTTCAGAATATCTATTATAATTTATAAAGTTGGAAAGTCTGATTAGTCATCTTTACCATTTCCAAACTTAGGACCAAGTTCTGTGAGACTGTGAAGTCGAAAGAAGACTTTGAGGAAGACAACAGGCTTCCTAGGTGACTAATCAGGCTTTAGATAAAACACAATACCAATTTGTATTTTTAAAGGGGAGAAATAATCAACCAAAATAAAGTTTCCACTTTTTTGAGGAGTATATATATTAACAGACAACATAGACACTTTTATATATGCTAGATACTGTTATAATGGATGTATATGTGGTGTTCTGAAAGATTTTGTCTTGGTTTAGGTGTACCTTAAGCAAAAACAGTTTGAAAAACACTACATTAAACTCTGCGCTCATGTAGTGGGACAGATAACTGGTTGGCACAATACACCTACTGTCAATTTTTAAGATACAAAACAGTTTACTTAGAATACTCATTCCTTCTAAGTACATTTAAAATAAACTATATGTATATTTACTGTAATACATATTCAAAAAGTGCCTCTCTCATTTTTACTTGAGTTTAATTTTCTAAAAGGCTCTGTATGTTTACTTCAGTGCAGTATCTTTAAACTCCTCTACCTGAGGTGAAATAATAACCATAATACTGTTTCCATACCATGATGACAAGCTCATGTCCAAGAGATCTAACAACTGAGTGATGTATTGAGTTTTACAGTAAAAAATAAAGTGAGAAAAATCCTGCACAAAATTGCACAAGTTAAACATAATCTTGGAAATTTTTTTTTTTTCTTAACTTTCTTTCGCTTAGATAACTCAGATGGGTTATATCAAGTACCAAAAATGTTTTATTTAAGCTTTGCAGGGAGAACATTTCAGTGTTACTTTTTCAGCTTAACCTCAAAAATGGAAATGGCTGATGGAATCAAACACCAAAATATCAAAATAACTCAGGATCCTCTGTTATACTTTCACTGAACGCTGCCTGTGAGTAAAAGACAACGGTCCCTCTTGGCAAATGAATTTGCTTTTTATTGCTGACTCATAAATTACCCAACATTAGGTGCCTTGAACCTCCGCTCCATCTGCTGACATCACTGTGTCTCATCGTGGATTATGTTGTCTTGTATTAAACCATAATCTAATATCTGGTATTGTGGTGATGCTTGGATTACACAGAGTGTCAACAACTCACCCCAGGCCGCAAGACAATCAATCTGGAGAGGAAGCTTCTCCAGAATAGGCACTGGTTCATAGGCGTCATGCATCTTGAAGAAGTATTTCTGACTCAATCACGGACCGATGGATGGATCAATCCCAGCCGGGGGAGACGCCTTCCTGCCCGGACAACAGCTCACTGACTGACCGCTGAGGAGGCTGTCAGGGCGGCACGCCTCTCAGTGCCTCCATGAACCGTCCAGGTGGTTCTTTAGTTTCACTTTAAAGCAGTAAACCTTGTCTGATTACCTGAAATCACTCACTCCTCTGCGGCTGGTTAGCTAGCCGCAGCTCCAACCAAAACAACAGCTGATCGTTAGCCTGCTAGCTCCGAAGTTAGCAAGCAACGGCTACAGCTCCTTAACATTGTTTAATCTCACTGCATGGCGACTGAAACGGGAAAAACCAGCTCGTAAAGGCTCAAGTGATACAGAGCTGTATGTTCTGTTATTTTAAAAGGGGTTTTCCACACCGTCACGGTTAGTTCTTGTTAGCTTAGTTAGCCTCTTGCTACTTCCTCAGTTGTGTTGACGGCTGCGCGGACGGCTTCACAGGCACGTGACAGAAGTCAGCGGACTCACGAGGAACGCATTAAAGGCGCAGTGACCGAGAGGAGGCAGGGAAGTCTCGCGAGATTACAGCCATGCAGTTTTTATAGCCCGCCTCACCATTGTAATAATAATAATAATAATAGTTTATAATCATAACATTAAGAATTATAACAATTATAACAATAATAATAGAGAAACAATGGTAATAATAAGAACAATCTGCTGCTAAGAATAACAATAATAGTACTAATAATAAAATCAACAGTATTAATAATTAATAATGACATAATTTCTTTATAGGCAAGGCAAGGCAAGTTTATTTGTAAAGAACAATTCATACACAAGGTAATTCAAAGTGCTTTACAGAACAAGAAAAATGCATTTAAATCACAATACAAAATAAAAACAAAAATTATCATTATAAAATGAGTTTTAAAACAGAAGAGTGCAGATAAGATCCTTTCAGTCATATATACAGTTAAATAGAGCCGTTTTGAGCCTAGATTTGAACATTGTCAGTGTAGAGGTCTGTCTCACATCTTCAGAAAGACTGTTCCAGATTTTAGCTGCATAAAACTGGAACCCTGATTCCCCATGTTTAGTCCTGACTCTGGGCCCCAGCAGGAGGCCGGTCCCTGAGGTCCTCAGAGTCCGAGATGGTCCATATGGCACTAACATGTCAGAGATGTACTTTGGTGCTAGGCTGTGGAGAGACTTGTACACAAGCAGAGCTCAGTTAATCGATATAACAGAGTACTTTACAAAAGCATGGGCATCGGTGGCGCAGCTGGATAGTGCGCTTGGTCAGTGATCGGGAGGTTGCAGGTTCAAGCCCAGCTCCGGGCGACACATGGCGATGTGTCCTTGGGTAAGACACTTAACCCAAAGTTGCTCCCACTGTGGCGTGTAAATGGGCATGAAAGGGCGTGAAAGTGTTAGCTGATACTGATGGATAACTAACATAGAAACTCTGAACCATCAGTGAGTGAATGTGAGAGCGAATGGGTGTGATTGGGTAGGTGTGATCTGCGGTGTAAAGCAGCTTTGAGTAGTCAAAGACTAGAAAAGCGCTATATAAGCTCAAGTCCATTTACCATTTACAAAAGCATGAAATAAATCAAAAACAGGATATGACAATGTCAGAAAAGGCACATGGTAAAAGTTTTAAAGTTTTAAAAGTTTAAAGTTATAAGAGCAGGTTAAACAGAATAAAATATCATGAAATAAAGACAAAATCAATAAGAATAAATTTAAAAGAGGATTGCCATTCCATCATTGAAAAGGCCTTCCTATACTTCCTCAACTTTTATTAAGGTGTCATGCTACACACAAAACACACTTGTTTGTTTTTGTTAATGATAATTTTTGCACCATAGCAGGGCTGTCCAAACTATGTCCTGTGGGCCAAATGCAGCCCAGGGCTCATTTTCGATCAGCCCTCAGCAAACTCCAATAGTTACAGTTAATTACGGTTGTCTTTGGAACATACAGTATAGCTTTTGCTTAACTGGTTATTAAAAACAGATTATGGCAGCAAATCACACTCATTTTCTGCAACCATACCAAGGTTTAAAAAGTATATCCTGCCCTTAATTTTTAGTCCACTAAAAGCTCCAATTCTCCTCACAAGTTTGTCACCTTTTCCCAGTTTGGTCTCGTTTTTGTCTGAATTTTGAGATGAGCATTTACTTCCTCACCTGCAGCACTGTCACAATGACCTTGGGGTCATCATGTGATAACAAGGGCAAAGCGGGGGCGCTGATATCTCACCGGCCATTTCACACCCTAAATTTTGGTGAACTGAAGATGAGGTTCATCAGTGTAGCCCTGTCACTTGTGTTTTCTGAATGTGATATTTGTTTCTTGTGATTTAATTATTAGTCTACTAATTTTAGGATAACTGAGTGTTGTCAAATTGTTCTAGTTAAGCGAATGCCAACTAAATTAAGATTGAAATGAGAAATAATTCTGCATTAAATATTTATCCTTATATGTTACTCTGTTAACCTTAATGCATGCTACTTACCCTTGTACTTAGCCCTGTACTGCTACAACACCTGAATTTCCCCTCTGATCAATAAAGGTTTGTCTTATCTTATATATTTTAACCCTTGACATCTTTCAGTAGTACAGAAGACCAAGGAAGTCATTTCTTATTTAAACCAGACAGCATGCTTGGGTGTGGACAACAGCTTAACACAACAATTTTCACTCCATTCATTCAAAGACAGACTCTGTAATTGTTTTAATATAAATTTTATTTGCAGGACATACGCAAAAAGCCATACAACATCATCAGCTTCACATTACAAAGCAGACACATCCATAAAACCGGGCATTAGACTCTCTCTAAAATAAAATATCCTCCTTAATATTGGACAAATAATAAAAAAAAAAACCCTTAAATTATTAATTTAGAATATCCACACATTCTGTTGTTGATTGCACAAGGACGGAGATATACTTATTTCTGCCAGTTAAGGGCGAGTTTACCTTAAAGTGAGTTAGAGAGTCTTAAAGAATCTACAGAGTGAGATCATTTAATATTTTTAAAACTACTTTGTGCTACTGATTTTTGGTGAAACCTTATCAACGCTGTGACCCTGGTAGTGAACAGTGAGTGTGTAACATACAAACAGTAAACCACGTGTATAATCAAATATAGGCCTGAACCACTTCAGTGAGGTTGATCATTTATACGTGATTTCAAGGACTACTTTGAGGTAACAAAAAAGTGGACCTGAATTAATGCTGCTGTGTGAAAATGTGCTGAAAATAAACCGCCTTAATTTTAGACTCATGACGTCTGATGCCTGAAAATTATTCTGGAAAGTCAATTTTTTTAATGTTTATGAGAGACGATCAAAGAGTCTTTCATTTCAAGATACATGCTTAAAATTCAGGGATACTGGAGTCACATTTTGAGCTGCCTGAACTGCTGTTCTTCAATTTTGTTTAATAGTCATCATGTGGGATGGAGTGTTTATAATGAAATACACTTGCCATTAAATGATTCAGATGAATAAATAGAGCACTTCCAGTCTGAAAAACAGTGTTTTCAAATAACACAGGAATCCCTCAGTGATAAAGTTCAAGTATCACATTGATGGAGCTGCTTTCAAATGGAGTAATAGGTGTCTTTTTACTTTATATTAATGGTTATTTAAATAGATCATAAAGTATTCTCAAGTGAAAACAAGTATTTATTTATTGGTGCAGTGAGGAGAAATAAGCTCAATGAATCTTACAGTATTAGAATAAAAACTTTCTCTTAGGTTTCAAGCTACAGTAAGTGTTAAATTGCCCTGTTTGCTTGCTTTTCAACAATGACCAATGACATATTTGTTATTAAATGGGATAAAACATGCCAAAAGAGGACTTTTTAAGGCCGGGCACTGAACCTTAGAGTGAGGACCCTATTGAAACTGAAGGAATCATTATTTATTTATTTTTTTGTATTACACAACACACATAACGGCATGTATAGCTTATTCTTTCCTGAACAGTGTGTCATCTTTAGGGATGGGAATCAAAAAACAATTCCATTTAAAAATCGATAACAACTCCCTCAAGGAATTGATATCGTTTGTCTTTTTGCTTTTCAATTCCCTTATCGCAATTAAGTCCATCAGTAGAACAGAGTTAACGGCAGGTAAACTGACTGCAGTCCACCTGTCACCAGCAGGATCAGGGAAGAGGCAGAGGAGAGATGAGAGGCTGATCACAGCAGCAGAAACAACAACAGAAAGTTCAAAAGACAAACTGATGAATCGAGACCACCACCATCAACATCTGAATAATGTGTGAGACTGAACAGTTCATTCAGCTGATGATGATACATTTTCTTTAGATGTCAGGAAACAAGGAAATAAGTTCCATGTACGAATTCAACTGGTGACTGTGTACATTGGTGACCTTGCATTGATGCTGTGTTCCAGTTGTACTGGGAAGTCAGAATTTATGAGTGGGAAATTTCAACTGAACGCCTCCTGGGGTGGTTGGAATTTCCCACTGGGAAGTCGGGGAATTCTCACCACCCCCGAGCTGACAATCAAAGATGGCTGAACCGGGTGTAAACAGCTATAAGCTCTTGTAATATTTCATTTATTAACACCTCTGACTCTTGTTTGTCGCACTAAGTCAGCTGTATACATAGTACTGTATGATGTTTATATATATAGAAAATAAAATATCCACCTTAATATTGGAAAAATAATTAAAAAAAAAACTTAAGTTATTAATTTAGAATATCCACACATTCTGTTGTTAATTGCACAACATTTGCTTTAGTTGATTTGCTTTAGTGTTATTTACATTCTTCATGTGGTATTTGTGAACTTTACAACGCAGAGCGTGCTAACAATGGCTAACAATAGCCTGGTAGATCAGCAAGTTTTTTTCAACTTTGTAACTGTAAGGCTGATAACTGGGATATCACATCATTCCCACTCCTCTCTTCCCAGTTCTGTTGTAAATGGAGCGCAGCATGACACCATGGTTGACTTTGTCCCGACACGTTTGTTTTTTCCTTGGCTGAGTTTTCCGACATATAAACTAATGAACTATTCTTTGGTACAATAGCCAATAAAAGTGAAGAATTAAAGGGTACACCCTTGCACTGCTTTTTCCAGTGCTTTGACTACGACATCTATCAGCACAGTTGGTGAGTCATCAGTTAACATGGTAACTCAGTACACCCAAACACCAAGAGAGCTCTGACGGTGTATTGAAGAAAATATAAAAATGGAGAGCAGATGATGTTGATGGTGAGGTCTGACCACGGGTCATCAGTTTTCAACAAATATTTGATGATGACATTGATTACTGGTGTTTACTTTGTTACTTTTATGCTCAGGATCACCGCCATGTTTGCGGTTTAATTCTTACTCCACAGGTGTTTTATGCTCTTTTGCACCCTCCAGTGGTGCCGTTCAGTAACACCTGCCACATACAAGCACATACAAGTATGTTAGTTATTATTAATAAGGCCAAGGAATTTACACTGTTAACAGTGTAAATTCCTTGGCCTTGTTCATAGTCTCACTTACTTTTTTATTTTTTCCTTCGTAAGGAAGTTGATATAGTTTAAAGATTCTGCATTTTTCCACCTGCTTTCTTAATTTTTATGCTCTTATCCATTTAATGTCTCTTTCCTATCTATTCCTATTCCTACGACTAAACTGTGTATAAGAGCAACTGAAACAACTGAATTTCCCCTGGGGGATTAATAAAGTATTTCTGATTCTGAGAAACAAAAATGCTCATGATGTGAGCACAGTGACAAAATCCAAGTATATCTTCAGTTTTAGAGGCAGCCAGCAGAAACTATAACTAGGAGTCAAAAATTTAGTCATGGCAAACAGGCAGACAAAATGAAGTTGACTGCTCATTGTTCAGTGGGTGGAAACAGAAGCCACTTCCAGAGGCATTCACTGAATATCAGGACTGATGTGACTGATGTATGTAGGACACCTTTTACCCACACAGAAAATCCACAGGAATGGATAAGGGATTGTTAAAGAATCAGGTCAACATGAAGAGTTGGTAATGAAATTGATATCAGTAAAATCTCATTAATTTCCATTCCTTTTCATCTTTGTTTCTTGTTAATTTAAGCCACATCCCTATTTTTCTCCCGTGGCCCTAAGACCTTGAAACACTGCAATTTAGGACAGCATATCATCAACACCTTAGACAAGTACACCAGGAAACATATTCACTAGTTTGATGACAAAGTCACACGTTTATGGCGTTGGCAGTGTTCTAAATTTGGTGCTGTGGAGAACTGGCATTCAAAAACAATTCATAAAATCACAAGTGTTGAGATACTTGGCAATTCACCCTTTTGAAAAAGAAACTAATTTGGCATGGCCCCTCAGGCCATCAGACTGTACAACTCCTCACTGGGTGGGAGGAGGAGTAACAGGAAGACAGAGGACGGGAAGGAGCAGTCATAGACAGTCTGCAGACATATTTTTATTGTTTGTTTACATCTATCTTTTTACCTGCTTTACAAACTGCTACTGGAATCTTATTTTCCCTTAGGGAGTCTCCCAAAGGGATTAATAAAGTTCTATCTAATCTAATCTTTGTCAAGCCCCGCCCTTCCAGGAAGCAATCCTCTGTCAAGCCCCGCCCTTCCAGGAAGCAATCCTCCATCAAGCCCCGCCCTTCCTAGTAACTGTTACGTGGCAACTGAATGTGATTCTTTTTAATTTGACCTTAGTGAAAGAACTGAGACAAAACTACAGTTGGGTGTGAGAAGAAAGCATAAAGTCTTTCTGATTCTGCCAAAATAATGACAATTATGACTGGTGAATGAATGTAGTGATGTCCTCTAACATTGTCTGTTCATTTAAACACTTTTATTATTTCTGCTAAATATTCCTATAACACCAATTATTGTCAATATTAAAATGTTTTCTCTGAGCTTTGTGAGTAGGAAAGTTTTTGTTGGGATTTTGAAGTAAAAATTGGTTCAAATAACAGTGTTGTTGAATCAAAAAATATGTATTTTTTTCTTAATCAACCTTAAGTTTGGGAAACAGGGTGAGGAAATCTTATGGATTCTGATGTGAAGATCTCCAGCTGCTCTTCCACTCTGCTGATGGCACCATATCAGCAGGTCATATTTGACCACTGATGCATGAAAAGGTTTTAATGACAGATACATGTTGGCAAAGTGAGGTTTTCTTTGGTGTCTTTTTCCAATCTGCATATTTTTACCTCCACCAAGGAGGTTATGCTTTCGTCTGTGTTTGTTTGTCTGTTTGCTTGTTTGTTAGCAGGATTACACAAAAAATACTGGACAGATTTTCAGAAATTTTCAGGAGATGTTGTAATGTAAAGCAATGTAAAATCCAACTTTGAAATGATTAGATTTTTGTGGTGATCCAGATAACCGCCATTAGTGGACGATCGTTTTTGCTCAATAACTGTCTAACTAATAATGATATCAACATGATTCTGAGTGCTAGCTGTGGGTTTTCCGGGTCATGAATCATATTATGATGCTAACTTTATCATAGAACTACTGCTTATAGATGTAACAGC
>JBAMNC010002534.1:0-21736 GCA_037902135.1 Cetoscarus ocellatus | reverse complement strand
CAAAGTTTGGGAACCACCGATTTAAATCATAAAACTTACAAACTAACTCACTGAACAAACATCTCACACTGAATCATAAAAGGTTTCTGTTGGCCAGCAAGTCCCTAACAATTATCATGTCTAACCTACAGAAATAAATACTTTCATTCTTATATCATCTTGGCTCTGAGATAATATTTCAACCTGACATTGTTTTTATTTGATAATCATTAAGTGTTTTTTCTGCACTGACACAAACAAAACAAAGTGCAAAAATCTAACCAAGAAACTCCTTAATATAATGAACTTAGCTGTGTCACTGACTTTGCGGCAGCCCTCACTGCAGTTGAAATTGATGAGGTTTGTTTTATAGATTTTAGCGAGTGGGTATTAAATTTAGTGCCTGGTCCTTCCCTGTCTCACACACTCATCCACACACCACAGAAACACTCTGGACAGTGAATGTTCGGACAAAACCAACACAGTTACAAACACAACAAACCAAATCTGTTCAGAACAGAGAAACCCTTTAAAGAGGAGAGTCCAACCACCATTCACCTTCAATCCAGCATTCAAACTGAAAACCGGGTCTGTGAGAAGTGACAGTGCTTATTGTTGGATCATTTCATTTTCTTCACATGTGGATGCTCCAGACTTCTGAGGAGTGAAGCTTTCAGCAGAAAATGCTGAGATGACTTTAATCCGTGAACTGAAGTGAAGGTGAGTCGTGACCGAACTCTGATAAAGAGGTGATTTTTTCAGATCTAACACAAAGAACCTTCACAAGGCTCTGACCCGTAGTACCTTCAGAACCTTTTGTCTTCAGGCTGAAGTCAACACTCCGACATCTTCACCATTTCCCTTAAACAACTCTTCCTAAGTCTGTATTTTACATGAACCGGATGAGTGGAGGCTGTCAGAGTGATGGAGCTGAGGACTAAACCCCAACACAGAGGAGAAGTCTGAGGATTAAGGACGTAAGGATGTGAGGAGAGGAGGATGTGAGGAGGGGAGTGGACGTCCTCTTTTGAGCCACAGTCAGCGGACAGAGGGACAAACACACATGCAGTTTAAGAATCACAGATTTCTAGAGCAGACAGGAACAAGTGCACCGGGGCTGATGGGAGGGAGGGTCGGCTTCATTTATCCTCCTGATTGGCTCTCTGCTGGGGCCAACTGGGATTTCCACCAATGAGGAAGAGCAGTACTTGATGAAGGGGCGGGGCTTTGCTGCAGGTGAGGTAACAGCTGAGTGAGGGGTTGGCTGATTAAAAATTGGAGGAAGAGGGAGGAAGATGGGAGCTAGTGTCTCTCTCTTGGAGAGACCTCCTCCATGTCCTCGTCCTCAGTCTTTACTGTGAGGGTTGAGTCGGTGGAGGAGGATGAGGCTGGAGCAGCAGCTGATGGAGGGGAGGAGGTTGAGGAAGAAGGCGGCGGCTGGCTGATGGGCAGCTCCAGCGGCGTCAGCGTGATCTCCACCTCCCCGCGGTCCTCGTGCAGCTTGGGCAGAGGAAGAGGAGGCTGAGGGTGGAGGTGTGCTGCGGGTGCAGCAGTGCTGCTGTTGTTATTGCTCGGTCTCGGAGCTTTCTGGATGACCTCCACCATCGGGGTGCGCCCAGACGCTGCCAGCTCCCAGCTGGGGTTTCCTGGACTCTGGAACAGCAGCAGGGGCCTGCTGTGGTGGTCCGACTCACCCGCCCTGCTCGGCTGACACTGGACCACCACCCCGCGGTGCTCCACCAGCCGGTGAGCCGGGTCTGACACCGCAGGCAGGGGGCTCAGCACCAGACCGGGCTGGTCCTGGATCACCAGCTCGATGACGGGCTGAGAGGCAGAAGAGGAAGAGGAGGAAGAAGCTTTCTGTATGACTCCACCTGTCAGCGAGGTGATGATGGAGGGGTGGGAGGAAGGAGGAGGAGGAGGGGGAGGCTGTGGAGGAAGAACAGCTGTGGGCGGAGGAGGAGATGGCATGGCGTCCTCTGGGCGAGGTTTTCTTGGTCGTCCACGTTTCCTCTTCACAGGCGGAGTGTTCGCAGCAGGGCCCCCCGACAGACCACCAGTGCCGCCCGTCACCAACTCCAGGGGGCGCTTGCTCACGTTTCCTCGTGCTTTCTGCACCACTGAGGTGGGGGCCGCAGGACCATGCTGCTGCTGAGGGGGAGGTGGAGGGTGGGCCATCAGTGGGATCATCAAGGGGACCGGGGCACCCTGCTGCTGCGGTAATGTCGTCATGGCGATAACCTTTACTCCACCGCCGCTGGCAGGAGCAGCAGCGGTTGGGCCTCCAGGTCCAGACGCTCCACCGACACCTGAGGCGTCTTTAGGAGCCAATGAGGGCGGAGAAGAGCGGACTGAGAGCTGAGTCTTATCAGGGATGGAGCTGCGGGGGAGGATTCTGGGTAACTGCTTTATGAAGGCCTCCACCTGCAGCTCGGGAGAGACGGACATTCAGAAAACTGATTGATTTGATACAATGATCAAAACTTTAAATACAAGTGTAAAAATTTTAGACACATAAACAGTTTTCAGTGGGCGCTGCTACAACCTTTATGCCCTCTATTCTAATCAGCAACTTCCTTACATGTCTGGCTTAAGATTTTAATAGAAGATATAAAAACTAATAATAGTAATTAGTAAAATAATCTGCCAATAAGACAAGACAAATTTAACTTGAGCAGATATTAAACCTTAAATTAAGACCCTCACTGAGTCAAACTTTCCTTGTTTCATTGGCAGATATTTTCTCCTCATTACAAACAATTCAATGCCTTAATTTGCTTCTCATTCCTTAAAGTAAGATATTTATCTGGACTGGTTAAGTGAAGGTGGATTAGAATAAGTGTTTTGGATATTTTTGACTTGAAAATAGACAAACACACTTGCCTAGATCTGAGTTTTTGCAGTGTGGAGTCTGTACAAACAAACAGAAAAACTGTTGACGATCAATCTGCTCATTCACAGTAGGACTCTGGTGATGCATGTTTGTCTGAACTTTAAAAACTTCAGATTATATTCATGTTTGCGTCTCAGGTTTAGGGTTAGGGATTAGGGTTAGATCTTTCCCCTCCATATATCATCACAGCTTTTACTCCGTGTGTTTTGTGCGGTGCTCTTTATGTGGCCATGTTTAAAAGGTTAATACTTTTGTGATTTTTTATGCACATTAATGTTTTAACACGGCAGAGGGACTGATGTAGATATAGATGTAAATTAGCTCTAAGCTAACTCTGGAACAATGCTTATACTTATTTATCAACCTTGTTAGTTATTTATTTTATTTTATTTTATTTTACATACTTACATACTTATTTACAATTACTCATTAAAATATTTTTAATCTCTACTGTTCTTACTCTCCTCACCAGTTTCTCATCATTTTAGACCTGATTTACCATCCTCTCTTGTTTTATTATACCCCTTTTTTATTATTATTATATTATTCATTTTTCTCTTTTATCCGTCTTCTGTCTACCCTCTTCCTTCCATCTTCCTGATGTGATGTCGTCAACTATCAACTGTCATCTATTTATCTATGTATCTATAAATCTATCTTCTATTTCTTAAATATAAAACAAAATATCTTCTTTACTAATGTTTTTCATATGTTCGTGTTGACATATTAAGCTGTACTAAATTAAATTATTAGAGGATCACACTATAATATCTTCCTGGTTCAACCAACAAAAACAAAAAACTGAGAAGGAGTCAACATACAGCAGGCCGCAGAGAGGAGGAGGAGGAGGAGGAGGACGGAGGAGGAGGAGCATCCAGAGATGAAGGTTTGGCTGCAGCTGATTTGTCTGCTGACGGTTGTTTCAGTGAAGACGAGGAAGACGAGTCTCCAGGTTCCCTCTAAAGACAGACAGAAAAGGATGAGCAGCAGAAACAGAAGATCTGTATTGATTACTGTTTTAGATAAAAACGTTTTGATCACCTTCTGATCACCCTCACTCTCAGATTTAGCAGTGATGGGTGCTTTCTTGATGACCTTGTGTGTTTTGGCTGGACCTCCTGCAGACAGACAGCACTCAGTTATCTCAGGGTCATGAACACAACTGACCTGTGGTGATCGATGATCAAGGTTTCGTAACAGCATCACCCTGTAAAACCACTAATGCACAACAATGCATCAGGCTTTGCAGGGGGAACATAAACTCCAAGCACATCAGCATAGTGCATCAAAAAAAGCATTACATATAAGAGCTGGGTATTTCCAGCAACCTCAAGATACAATACATATCCCGACACTGAGGCCACGATACCATATGCATCCCGATACACATAAATTGTGAACATTGACTACACTTTTAACAGAATTCCCGACAAGTTTTGTTTTTTATTACAAGAAGAAAAAGAGCAAGGATGAGTTTAAAATGATTCTACAATTTAAGAAACTTAAATTCAGGTCCTCAAAGACAGTAGACCTAAGTTCAAATTTGGATCATGTGCTTCATCATGTAGCTTGGCTTCTACTTTGAACTGTGCCATTGTTAACATTACCCAAAGTGTACTGACAACAACTGTCTAAACATTGAGGCCATACTGATTCTGTAGTATCTGATATCACGTATCCCCAAGTGCATGACGATATTTTGTCGTATCGATATTTTGAGCACAGGCCTATTACATATTGTACCATTTCACAGTGGCTCCAGAGAAAGAACTCTGTTAGCTCCACTACAAGATTACTTGAACGCTGGCTTTTGTACAGGGAAAAATCCTCTTTATCTGCTCCATACGGCTGTGAAAAGCAAACCCAAACTTTTTCTAAAGTTCTGTTGGTTAAAAACTGCGATCTAGTTTAAGTCCTTGCTGAAGTCTGTGGGAAAACCACTAGACTGAAACTTAATAAGCCTTTATGAGTCTTAACAAGCGGGCAACAGCTCTTACTGTTTTATTATACATTCAAAGACAGCTCCGAAAAATTAGACAAATAAATAAACTATCATTGTGATGTGTTCAAATGTTATTCCGAGAAAACTGAATTTTAGTTTTTGTCAAAACTTCAATACTTTGAAATTTGTGATTTGTTTGTTTTAACAGAATTCTAAAACAGTTTTAAGGGTGTTTGCGTAGGTAAAAGGCACCTGAAAGTGTTCTCATCAAGTATGTTTGAGATTTTCTCTCAGCTAAAAAATAATTAAAATGCCATAAAAATGGCTTTTTTCTCCTTAGCAACCCCTTGCTGCTCTAGTAAAATTGTCCTCAATGCCTCAGAATGAAACAGAAACGTACTTTTCAAAACCTAAAGCTGTCATAACAGAACCAAAAACCGTGACCATAAAAACACGGTACACTGAAATGTGGGCCGGCATCCTCCTGTTTACCTGCAAGTGCTGCAGAAGTGACGAGCTCTGCCTGGCTGCAGCGAGGGTTAACGATGTGCTCTTGGATCAAGTACCGAGCAATCTCCACCACCGTGTCGAATGAACGCTTCAGGATCTTCTGTGCCCAATCACAAATCAGCTCGCACGCCGCCTCCGTCACCTCCTGTTTGTATGTTTGGACCAGCTCGGTGAGCTCCGCCTGAAGCACAAAATAAGACTTCATTTTTTTAATCCTGTTTCAAATGATGATAGGTTTCATGGATGCCTTTCGGAAACCTAAACTGTTGTTGCTTTCCATTTTTTTCTTTAATATTTAAAAAAAGGTGCCCTGATAGATCATGAGCTGGTCAATATCAGCTGATATTTGTTGAAAACAGAAATACCTCCAGATGCCAACAAATCACCCACCCTGCTCCATCATCCTCTCAAAGAGTTTGTGGTAGAATCCCTCAAATCTTTGTTTTCCATCCTTTTAGTCACAATATTACTCCCATGTTGAAGTCTGTGCTGAAATATACTGAGACAACAGGATGAGAGCTCCCTGGCTGAGCTAAATGAGCTACACAACATAGTGCTGCTGTTGGGCCAAAACCTTGTTTCTCCAAAATTGCTACTTTGCAGGAAATGACTAAAAGCATCTGAATAAATACTGAATTGTCCAAGTTAAGAATTGTCTTTCCTATTTTGTTTTGGAATTTATAAAACCCACCCACCAATGTGGAAGGTGATTAATAGCACTGTTTTTGAGAAAAAACAACCAAAAATGAGAAATAAGAGGGTTTGGCCCGACAGCAATGAAATGCACATAGTGGTTTGTGATGTGTTTGAGGTCCAGTCTAAAAATGCTAATTTAGATTTTGATCTGAATCTTGATTAGGTTATGTTGTCTGGAGGTAATTTATTTATTTGCATTCTTCACAATATGAAATAATTACATCAGCTACATAATCTAACTATGTAAATGTTCTTATTTATTAGAAAATAACCCAAGTAACAAATGAATCATAACATGACAAAACATCAAGCATGAGCGGTATCAGTGCAGGCCAATCTCACAAGCAGATAGTCAGCACCAGCAACAAAAAGCCTGATGGGGGATGTGGGGGCATCCATATTTTTAATGTGTTCAGAATAAATCAGCAGACTGAAAAAACTTTTTTAAAACATTGAGAGCAAATCTGTATATGTTGCATTGTTGTTTTTGCAAAACAAAAGAGTAATCAGTACAAAGTGCTTTAAAGTTTGAGATAAATTTGTTTAAAGGTCTTGGAAAAGTTGATATGCACTTGTCAATCATAGTAAAATCAATGCGGCATCTGTCTTTTTTCACCAATAACATGTTATTGGTGAGAAGCTGTTGCTGAATGATACGTTCGTACATTTTTGCACAATGGTTACTCGATTCCCAGTTCACCATCAAACACCTTTTCATTCTGCCTTCTTCTTAAAGCTTAGAGAGATTAGATTAAGAGCTGCGATGAAGAATTTGTGCATTTATGATTGTGTACTGCACTTAGTGTGTGTGTACCGGGTCGTTCTTCAGGTCCAGGTTTGGGAGCAGAGGCATGTTGAGCACAGTCTTCCTTCTGATGCCGCTGTAACAGTACGTATGAGCCGGAAAGGTTAAGGAATAAAAACAAAAACAGTGCAAAATTAAACTGTGAGAACTGATTAGGATTAGATTAACAGTGTGAACTGTCCAAAAGCAGCTCCTTGTCTTTACCTCTAAAAGCTGTTACGCAAAATAAATACAAAAATCAATCAATATTTTTTTGTATGGCGCAAATTTATAACAAGTGTTATCTTAAACAATCTTGTTATCTTACAGTAGAGCAGGCTGAAGCCATACTCTTTACTTTATAATACACATATATGCATATATACAAACACATATAAATATATTTGTATATACACATACATACATCCAGAGATGTATCCATCCAGGCAGAGACAAAGGGACAAAAATAAGAAATTGTGATAGAGACAAACCCATGGACGCCCAGATCATAAATCTGTCCTCAGAGGAGATAAAATCTCTCATTCAATATACAATACAGCAACACTCTTCAACTCAAAGTCGCTAGCTTTGGGCTATATTTGGGGAAAAATTAGACCTTACTGGGGTCTGAAAAGTTGCTAAATCTAGTGGCAAAGTCATAAGGAAACAATGGGTAGCAGGACTGCTCCGGGGGAACATGCAAATTTGATTGGCTGGTAGCATCATGTGGGGCGCTGTGCCGGCTAGAGGCAGAGAAACTCTGCAGCTCAATTTAAACAGCTGAGAACAGACATGTAGAATATGTGCAAATATTTAACCCACTTGCATTCACTAACAAGGAAGAGGGAGGGTAAATACGTTTCCAGGACAATTCAAGCTTTTCCAGGACATCTAACGTTTTTCTCTCATTTTCCATGTTTTCCATGACTGGAAAATTGGTCAATCATTCTCAGGTTTTCCAGGGCACATGGGAACCCTGTAAACAAAGAATGTTTAAAATCTAAATAATGAATGTCTCTTAGTTAAAATGTTATGATTAAAAGCTGCTTTTAATAATTTAGTTTTTCTTGGGCTTACTGTGATCAGAGGCTGAAGCTTTTAAATGATGTCCAATAGAAGTGAAGTCACAGACTTAAGTCACAATCCTCCACAGTGACTGTTATTTCTATAAGCTGTTAAGAAATGTAAGATACCAGTAAATCATTTCTGACTTGTCTATGACAACACATGAACTAATTTAGACAAACATTCAGATATCCCTGCCTGTCTGACTGTCTTTTCAGGTTAAGGATATTTGGACTGTCCTCTTCCCCCGAGCCGTCGTGCCTTGATGTTTGGGAAAATGTCTCGGATGATCTTCCCAAAGTTGGCAGCACTCAGAGGACGGTGCTGCAGGTTCTCACAGTATCTCCTGAAAGACACATGAAGGGAGTAAGACATCGTGTAACTATTCAACATGTCATCTGTGTTAAACACAAAATCACAGTTTCTAAATTAGAAAAGAAAGACACCATGACTGTTTGCCTGTAACTCCTTCTCCTCCCTCCCATCGGGCATTACTCGGACAGCCAGTAAGGGCAAAGCTCATTATCAGCCTCCCTGCTCCCTCAGATTGGAGTTAGGATGGGGCGATATGGCCCAAAAATAAAATCCCCAATTTTTTTTCCACAACACTTGATGTATGAATTTAATCGATTTTTATCCCTCTCAAAAAAAGAACAACCTCAGAGTGACACAAAAATAAGATGAATCAAATTTATGTTTTCAAAATATATTCCCAAAGCAAACAGAATTTCCCTCTTAAAGTTAAAGTGAATGTTATAAAATGTTGATTATGTAGTTCAAATGTAGGCAGGTTTGTCTACATAAACATGAAAGCTGAGCTATTATCACAGTATTTTAACATGGAAATCTCTGATCAATATTTAATCTCATTTTAAAAACAAAAACAAGCCTAAACATGTGCTTGTTCAAACCTATCATGGCCTACTATCAAGAAAACTGTACATTTTCATGATTAGTATTGTCAGACATTGCAAAATCTTACAAAGTAAGTCAAGGAAAAATTGAGATTTTTAAGTTTTAAATCTTCTGCAGAAAATAATTTGAGTTAACTGATTTAATCAATACATTTCCCTGGAGCATTTCCAAAGGGGAGGGGAAAAGAGCTGCATCCAAGCCTTAACAGAGACTAAATTTTTCGTTTTTTTAATTCAACTTATGTCAAATCTGTGCTGAACAGACACACAAGACATGATGTAAACATTCAAACACACCAGGACATGGGACCTTTAAAGCCTTGAGCTTGAATTCTGGTCAGAACCATTTCATTATGTCAATCTTTAAATGCGTGGATTCACATTGCATTGCCTCTATTCTGCTTGGCAGCTGGGAAGAATGGTATGTAGTAGAGATAACACTTTAGCTAAATCTTGCCCTGCTTTATGCTTTATCCCTTTGCCTATAAATAGGGACATAATCTACTTGCTTACTTGTATGTCTCATAGACGTCCTGTTTGGGCAGGCAGGTGTCAGAGTGCTCCTCCAGGTGACTGCGGATCCAGTTACAGGTGTGAAGCTGGTCGGCTGTGTTGAACGAACTCGAGTCCCCACTGCTACACACACAAGATATACACAAACAAACACATATTCAGTCATTTCAAACACATACACATCTGTACTCTTGTTGAATGAGGTGTCAAACAGCTAATCATGTGACCTCTTGTCTCCGGAGCTGGGTCCTGAGGGCAGCTGGAGGTACAGGTACAGCTTGTCATTGTCGGAGAAACGCTGAACTTCTTGCTGTTTAAAGAAAAGAAAGAAGAACTTCTGAAACAAAAGTGGAGGGACTTCAATTTCAATTTGGGAAGATAAGAGAAGTATACATGATGATGTCACAAACTGTGCTGCATATAAGCATAGCATTATCCTACTACTGAATTTAATGTTCAGGATTACTGCTGAGAGCAATATCAGCACAACACTGACTGCTAGACAGACTAAAAAGCAAGGACACATGATGGACTATCTTCTGTCTCTCAGGTGGGATAAGCATAGGTGCTGAGAACTGGTTCCAAGTTTACACAAGATTAGAAAGAAGAGTCAAGAAGGAACGTGAGTTTCAGTTCTGCTTTTCAGTTTCTAACAGGTGCATAAACATTTTTAATGATTAAATCCCTGTGAGAATAACGCACTTCATAAAAGCTTCATGTATCTTTAAGGACCTGCTCTGTCGCTGAAGCGATACGTCACGTATGCTTTGAGTGAGCGACAGGAGTTAAGACAAGTCCAACACAGTTGCTGCTGCTGCTGGGTAATGCTGCATTCCAGTTGTACTGGGAGTTGGGATTTCCGAATTCCGAGTGGGATATTTCATCTGAAACGCCCCCAGAGGTCAGAATTTCCTGCTGGGAAGTCAGCGGATCCTCACCACCTCTGAGTTGACAATCCAAGATGGCTGCCCCTGTGTAAACAGTTATTACGCTCCTGTAATATTACGTTTATTAGCACTTCTGACTAGTTTTTGTCACACTAAATCAGCCGTATACATGGTATTGTTTGATGTTTACATAGAGAAATACTGTTATAGTGTTATTCACATTCTTCATGTGTTATGTGCCATTGTTGGTCAGCCCTACAATGCAGGGCTTACCAACAACGGCTAACAACAGCCTGGTGGATCGGCGAGTATTTTTTCCAACTTTGTAACTGGAACGCTGATAACTCGGATATGACGTCATTCCCACTCCCCTCTTCCCAGTTCCGATGTAAATGGAACGCAGCATATAATACAGGCCTTGAGCAACTCTGTAGAACAAATTCTCACCAAGACTTGTTGGAAGTGGAGCAAAAATATCCTTTCTAAAAAAAAGTGCTTTCAGTGATGTTTGTGTTTCATTTAATAAAGAAATGTGGTCCAGATCGTGAAGCTGCTGAAGCAGTTGCCATCTATGCTAATCTCTGAATGTGCAGTCACTTCCTGTTGTTGACTCGCTCTTAGCTCCCACCCCTACCTGATTTAAAGAACGCCGATTTGGCCACTCAAAATCGCTGTAGATTGGAGCTTGACACTGAATCCAGCTGATCCAGCTGCTGCAAGGTTATCCCTGACCACATCAGTACAAAGATTTGAAACTCTTTAACATGAAATGTAAAAGATATTCATTTGGTAAGACTGAGTGGCCAAAATGGATGTTACTGCATTGTTCAAACAATCCCATCAAACAAGATTCACGTTCAGTAAGTGTTTAATATTTTTGGACCTGAGAGTTTTAACTTTGATTTATCTCAACACCCCTTTGCATGTATTTGGGACTTCCTGTCACTGTACACATCACTTATCTGAACATTCAGGATCCATTTTAAGCTTTTATTAATTTGTATGTTACTGCAAAAAGGTATTTAGAGACTGGTATACTGGCACTTACCAGGATCTGATCCACTTTGGTCTGAACACTCTTACTGTAAGAAAAAGAATCAGCAGTTAAAGAGGCAGAAAACTAACCTTAATTTTACATTTTGAGGAGAAACCAGACTAGGACTCAGATCAAGATCGACATTTGCTGGACTCTACAGATCAAATCAAATGTCATTAAATGTCTTGAGCAGAGTTTATATTTAAGAGCACTGATAAACATTTTATTTGTTATGATAATCAAAAAATACACATTAATCACAAAAGGGAAACTTAAAATTTAAGAAAATACTAACTCTGTCATTTCCTGTACATGCTATTATTCATACTGTTTATATCTTTGTGGGAATTGACTTACGAAATGTTGCTCTTGAGTTTTTGCAGCAGCATGCTGGCTCTGTGTCGCCCTCCCCAGCCTCCAGACCTGCCTCCCCCCGCCGGGAGGCTTCAGTTGGCTGGTGCCGCTGGTCCTCCGACATCTGGACCAACTAACCAGATGGGAGAACCACCATCTGAGGAGGAAAGACAAAAAACTCTGAGAACAGTTTCTTTCTTTTTCACAAGCAGTGATGAGTCCTCAACACTTGGGAAACGTGACCTCTCTAAGGTATAAAATATGAAACTTTTCACAGGAGAGAAGCATTGGCATGTGAAACAGTTTTGCTGGTCTTTTTGTTGAATGAATGACTGCCCTCAGCTGCAACCCAGAATAGTTCTAAACATGCTTTGGCGAGGAAAAGTTAAATACTGTAAACAATCTTATCATATAGGTTTTTTAACCTATTAGTGGGTTAATAACCAGACTTTCGACAGCACCATGTACAGCTATGTACTGGCTACCATCCAACCTGGATACCTCCTCCCAGGGGACAAGGCATGCAAGTTCCTTTATTGACAATCATAACTACTAGTGCCATAAGCCTTAGAGATTGGATTTTTTTGCCGGTATCTAATATACCGTTTTTTCTGTACTCATTACTGCAAGGGCATGAAGTCTTTACTTTATGAAAAATGACTTGCTGCTTTTAATGTAACAGTCCATTTGTGTAAGGAACAGGTGAAAACAACATTTAACTCTTGCATCATGCTACATTTGTGTATTATGCCGATATTACTGCCAATGCATGGCCAATATTTCACCTGTAATTATCAGCAAAATTTTCAATATTGGCATTGTCATATTTATCAATTAAAACATCAATATTTAGCGACAGCGTATCAATAATCATATCATGGGAAAATCCAGTCAGCCTAAATGAGTTTTTGGTGATTAGCAACACATTGCCATTAATTATGTCCATTTTGTTTTGTGTAAAGTATCATGCAGGGAGAGGGAAAGTAGAGAGGGAGGAGGCATTTATTGTACTGATATAAATACACCATTTAATAAAACTGTTGGGTTCCTTTAATGTAGTAGATTTTTACACATAATGTTGTTGCTAATTGGATATTCTGAGTAATTATACAGTAAAAGTATGTAAGGCTGGCCTGGGGCTCAGCTCTGTTATTAAGCAACATAATTTTAGTTTTCCTCTTAGGGAAAGTTTTTATGTCTTGAAAAGTTCTATTAACCAATCTGCCCTGGAAAGCAGCATCACATCCTCAAAGTCAAATCATCTCTGTAGTCTTTATAATCCATATTAAGAGCTAAGCCACTTACTTTTAAAACTGTGTTTGCATATTTCAGTATGTTCTCAACATTTTCTTATATAGAGAAAACATATGTGACTTCTGCACCCACATTTTTGTCTGTATCAAATCTTGTTTATCATGCTTAAAACTAAAGGTCCAAAAGCAAATGAATTACTGTAAATAACCCCAAAGTTTTTTTAGTGTTGTTCATAACCCTTAGTGTCTTAGGAGAAAGTACAAATCTCAATTCAAATGAAGTTGGGATCTTGTGTAAAACACAAATAAACACAAATAAAAACAGAATACAATGACTTGTAAATACATTTTGACCTATATTAAACTGACTAAATAACAAAACAAGATAATTTATGTTCAAACTCATAAACCTCTGGGTTTTTTTAAAAATATTCACTAATTTCAAATTTGACGCCTGGAAGTCTCAGTCTTTTACAAGCAAGGACGGAGTTAAGTTCACCACTTTGTGAACAACTGCATGAGCAAATAGTCCAACAGTTTAAGAACATTTCTCAACGTACAATTGCAGGAATTTAGGAATTTCATCATCTACAGTCATACATAACGCATTTTACCATGTGAGCTCAGGAACACTTTGGAAAACCATTGTCAATTAACACAGGTCATAGCTACATTTACAAGTGCAAGTTAAAACTCTCCTTGGAAAGAGAGGGCCACATTCTGCATGTGGTACAACAGTGTAGCTTTGTAGTAAAGGTGTGCCAGTACTAGACTGGCCTGCCTGTAGTCCAGACCTGTCTCCTGGGGAAAATTTGTAGTGCATTATAAAGTGCAAATTACAACAACAGAGACCCTGGACTGCTGAGTAACTGTAGTCATACACAGTGCGAGAAAGGGAAAGAATTCCACCAACCAAGCTTCAACAGTTAGTGCCTTCAGTTCCCAAAGACTTATTGAGTGTTGTTAAACTTAAAGTTGATGTCACACAATGTCCCGATTAATTTCAATTGTAGTTTGTAATGTTTATTATGTTTATGTTAGACCTCGGTCTTTTCTCCACCAAATCTCTGGTGGAGGCCAACTCGGAGCATGCGGTGGAGGTGAGGACTCAGGTTCAGCAGCCAGCAGATGAGAACTGGGATCCAAGAGGTTCATCGCAGACGTGGCCCTGTGAAAGCAGCCGCTCACACACCACCATCGCCAAATACGCACAGTACCAGGCTTCCAGCTTCCAGGAGAGTCTCCAGGTACACACACAGTTTCTTCATTGCCTACATTGCCAACCTGATAATGGCATAAAAACTGAAATAACAGTACATACCAGTAGTTTTCTCTGCAAGAAGGCTCTCAATCAAAAGCTAATGGAAGATGATATCGAGTGAAGTTTTTCTGCTACTCAGACGACCACCGGCTGATTTAATCAAACTGACATGAGTTCCTCTTCCTAATGAATAAAACCATGTTATGTAACACAGTGAGTCGGCAGATCGTGTTATCATTACATAACATTGTTACACTAATGATACTGAGGCAAGCTAATTTTAACCTGCATCAGCCATCGCTGCTGGTGTTGACAAATAAATCAAACATAAATCTGCCATAAACTTCAGTGTCGGCCTGTCACAGTCACACTCTTCAGTAAACGGCTCATTTTTACAGCAGACATGAACAAATTTACAGCTGGGTTCAAAAAACAGTTTTGATCTAAATATGTCATGACTTTATGTCCTTACACCGTACACCGTCTGGAAAGTCAAACAGTAAGCATTTGAAAGAGCTGACAACAGGATGAATATCCCTTGACATTGTGATGATACTCTAACCATTTAATGGTTAGCAGTGTCTCCATGTCACATTTTCATCTTGATGTAGCTCTCCTGGAACCTCTCTAGAGGTGAAACGATTAACTGGGCTGGGTTAGTCATTAGGTAAATCAAAAGTTAATCTGAGACAGCATTTTTGACATGGTGGCTGCTGCTGCTGCTGCTGGGATTCAAAAAGCCTCTCGAGTAACCACATGGCTGATGGCCGTCTGGCTTTGTCCAGCCTTTATACAGTCTGTATTATCAGCACACACAGAAGCCCCTGTGACACGCTGCTGTGACAGCTCTACCAGGGTTAATTTAAAAGGTAATAGTCCAAGTACTGTAGGTAATCTTGGGATGTCAGCATTTATCATGGCAAGTGCTATTTATCTTCCATTTAAGGCCCGTTTCACACTGGATGCATTTTACTTGTGGGCCTGTTTTCATTTTGGGTTTCATGTTGTCAAGTCAGAGTTTAAGACTGGAAGAGCAAGCTGTACGTCTCCTGCACCAAAAGTTTGGAGGATAGGAGAGTCGCCTGTTCTTTCCGTGAGCCATGTGCATTTCTCGGACAAAACTGACAGAAAATGACTACTAGAGAGCCATAGTTACCTTAATCCAGCTGGTATGGATGTCCACAGTTGTAAAATATTTCACAGAAAAGACAGAAATTGTCCAGTTACTCTTCCTGTGCGTGCCTCTCAGAGTTAAAGTTTTAGTGTCTCCTCTATGTAGAAACTCTCCTTGTTCATCATTTTGCTGGTTTCCCAGGTCAGTTATTCAATGGGTCAGGTTCCTTGTGGGGAGATGTATTGTGATTTTTTCTTAACTTTCAATATAAGCTTATAATTGGGATCTTATATCTGGAGAGATAGAGCTGTTATGTGGGGAGACACGCTGAGGCTGAAGGATATTCATGCTGGTGTGAATGCTGTGGCATCACTTGCCGGAGCTGACATGCACGGAAAATGCAAACAAAATGCTTCAGTGTGAAATAGGCATAAAGTTAGAGCATACTATTATGTCACTTACTTTCTTTATATTGAAACTCATATATGCCAGAGAGGTGACCTTCACTGGGTATTAGTAAAGTCAAAAAGTGCAATTGTGTGATCACTCACCTAAAACAAAGACTCAGTTTATTTTAAGTTTTGGGTCAGAAAATATCACATTTGCACCTTTACATGGTGTCTCCACTAAAAATTGGATTCAGGCATCTATATTGCTTTTCAAGGGCTTAGACAGTGATACGGGAAAATTAGCACAGCAATCAATTTCCCATTCTCCCATTTTTTTCTTAAGCGTAACAACATCATGAATATTCAGGACATGTCTAAGTCCATCCATCCATCCATCTTCTTCCGCTTATCCGTAGTCGGGTCGCGGGGGCAGCAGCCTGAGCAGGGAAGCCCAGACTTCCCTCTCCCCAGCTACTTCGTCCAGCTCCTCCCGGGGGATCCCGAGACGTTCCCAGGCCAGCTGAGAGACATAGTCCCTCCAGCGTGTCCTGGGTCTTCCCCGGGGACGTGCCCGGAACACCTCACCAGGGAGGCGTCCAGGAGGCATCCTTATCAGATGCCCGAGCCACTTCATCTGGCTCCTCTCAACGCGGAGGAGCAGCGGCTCTACTCCGAGCCCCTCCCGGCTGACCGAGCTTCTGACCCTGTCTCTAAGGGAGAGTCCGGACACCCTGCGAAGGAAACTCATTTCGGCTGCTTGTACTCGCGATCGTGTTTTTTCGGTCACGACCCAAAGCTCGTGACCATATGTGAGGATAGGAGTGAAGATCGAGTTTTATCACGACGGACCGGTGTAGAGTCCGCATCACTGCCGACGCCGCACCGATCCGCCTGTCGATCTCCCGGTCCATCCTTCCTCCGCTCGTGAACAAGACCCCGAGATACTTGAACTCCTCCACTTGGGGTAGAATCTCGTCCCCGACCCGGAGAGGGCACTCCACCCTCCCCCGGGTGAGGACCATGGACTCGGATTTGGAGGTGCTGATTCTCATCCCAGCTGCTTCACACTCAGCTGCGAACCGATCCAGTGAGAGCTGTAGGTCTCGGTCTGACGAAGCCAACAGGACCACATCATCTGCAAAAAGCAGCGACCCGATCCTGAGGTCACCGAACCGGAACCCCTCAACACCCTGGCTGCGCCTAGAAATTCTGTCCATGAAAGTAATGAACAGAATCGGTGACAAAGGGCAGCCCTGGCGGAGTCCAACCCTCACTGGAAACGGTTCTGATGTACTGCCGGAAATGCGGACCAGGGATAACATGTCTAAGTGAGAACGTGTTATCCCTGTTACATCATGGATTGGGTAAAAAGTAGTCTGTTTCACACCATATTTGTCCAAAACTTTCCTTCAAAGTGAGCTGTGCAGTGCTGCATCATATTTTTTGCCTTTTTACATGTTGGCTAGGCTTTCAGCTAAGCTCATGTAAATTTGTTTCAGGAGGAAAAAGAGAGTGAGAATGAAGAAGATGGGGAGCAGGAAAAACCCTCAGACTCCTCACCCACCAAAAAAGCTGGTCTGTCCGTCTCCAACAGAAAAAACAGTCCTACATCATCTCCCAATCAAGCCAGCCCTAGCGTCAACACCAGGTAAGCCTCAAAATAGGACAAATTTTTATTAAAGAGATCATCCACTGGACATTATAATTCACATTTTGTTCTTTTTCACAGCCCAGATCAAAAATCAGCAGGGAAAATCATTAAATTTGGTACTAATATTGATCTCTCTGATCCTAAAAGGTAAGTAGTTAAACTTTACCCCCTCTGCTCAGCCTAATGTGGGTCCCAGTGGAGTAATGCTGGTTGTCATATTTTGACTGAAAGGTGGAAGCCCCAGCTGCAGGAGCTGCTGAAGCTGCCAGCCTTCATGCGTGTAGAGTCCAGCAACAACATGCTGAGTCACGTCGGTCACACAATCTTGGGCATGAACACAGTCCAGCTGTACATGAAGGTGCCAGGCAGCCGCACGCCAGGTCAGTGTGTCCAACAACGCGATCATCCAGTAACCCCTGGATCAGTGGTTCCCAGCCCTTTTTCCCCTGGAGCCTCCCCTATCTTTACCTAAGCAGACTCAAGGCCCCCTTTAACCTACACAAAAAATCGATATATTACTGTGCAAAATAAATACCAGCGTAAATTGCTTTCAGTAAGAAAATCAGGGCAAAATGGGCACACACACACAGTTTTCATGTTATTTTGAGAGGTCTTGTCAGAAGAGGAGCAAGATACTGAAAGCACTCCAGCCATATAATGATTTTACACTCTAAATGCCTCTACTTGATTCTTCTTATAGTGTGTTTTTTCTTAATATTATGCGTTTGTCCTCATTTTCATTGAATTTAGTTGGTTTAGACACAGTTGTAGAGTTTGGTTTTAAAAATCAATGCATTTTTTTAACATAAATGTGTTTATGCCTCGTCATCAGGTCATCAGGAAAACAACAACTTCTGCTCAGTAAACATCAACATTGGTCCCGGTGATTGTGAATGGTTTGCTGTGCATGAGCACTACTGGGGGGCCATCAACAACTTCTGTGAGAAGTGAGTGACCAGATTTTTAAATGCAACAAAAGATAAAGTAATAAGTCTGTTTGACTTTTGTATTGTATTTTCCATTGGAATTACATGCACTGTGGTCATATTACATGACAGCCAATGTTAGTCATGTGACTCTGATGTAAACTTGAACCTCATGACATATTTAGACCAAAACTCCCTTTACTAACCCACATTTACCTTCATCATTAAGAAAACTGAACATGCATTAGGACTCTTTTGTGTCTCCAGCATGTAAAAATGCCGGGGTAACAGACAATTTTGTCTCTGTCACAGATACAACAGTGTTACAATTCAAAGAGTGACCATTTTACCTGGAGGCTCTTAGGCAGCCCCTCTTTGTTTAGTATTCTTCATTTTTTATGTCAAAAATACTCCTTAAATTCAGCATGTCTGAACAGGTGTTTATTTGGACACCTTCCAGCTTCAGAAACAATCTTACCTGCAACAACCATGGAAGCTGAATTTCACCAAACACAGTCAACCTTTGCATCTTAACACTCACAAGGGAGACATTCAGCAGTCCAACATGCTAAGTGTTTATTTGATTAAAGGTTAAAAACACTGATCATAGACTGAATTAAGCTGTAACCCTTGCAGCTCCAGGCCATTTCTTGCTACAGTATATTCAGTCTACTCGGATTTTTGTTGTTATAATAATACATGTGAAACCTTAACCCTTTGAGGCCGGATCAGTTAAAGACTTCATTTTTCTGGACAACCTGGACTACCTGAAAATGTATGCTCTAAGGATGTCAGATTGATGTGACAGAAGTTGTTTGACCATAGAAACAAAACAGTCCAACAAACTTTAAACCTCACAAAACTATACAAATCAGGCACAGATAATGATGAGGAAGCCTTTCCACTTCTGAATGTGGTTTTGTAAAGCATTGGCCATCACGAGAACAACATTAAAGTATGTCAAAAAACAGGGTGCGTATCGACACTTACACTTGATTTTTTTCTCCATTTGATCATTTGTACTTCTTTCAGAAACAGTTTTTGTCTCAAATATTACAAAGGGATGCATAGCATCAAACACACTTTATTTTCTAATTCCTTTGGGACCTGGCAGATACCTCTCTTGTCTCTTGTTGACCTTTGGCTGATCTTAGATGGACACTACAGTCAAGAAAACAAGAGAAGACATTTTTTGCATTAGATTGGTCAATAGACTGACAGGGAGTTGTCACTTTTTCTAATCAAAATGGAGGTCTTATGATATCATTGCAGCATTTTTCAGAATGAAAATTGGATTAAAAAATCACCAATTACAGTTTTATCGCTTTGGACACATAAGTTTAAAATGTTTGTTTCAATTGATAGAGGCTGCATAGAAGGTATTCAGTTTATGTGGTGCGAAGTCCTTTTATTTTAAAATGAATAGCACCAGAGTGAAAAATATTTTAATATCATTTTTACTAATACTGTACAACCTTGATCGTTGCACTTTGTTTCCCTCAGACACGGAGTGGACTACCTCACCGGGTCCTGGTGGCCGGTCCTAGAGGACCTTTACAGCGCAAACATCCCCGTGTACCGCTTCATTCAGAGACCTGGAGACCTGGTGTGGATTAATGCGGGGACTGTTCACTGGGTGCAGGCGGTGGGCTGGTGCAACAACATCGCCTGGAATGTTGGACCGCTGAACTGTGAGTCAAAACGAGGACAGAAGAAGAGAAAGATGTCATTGTAACACTCGATCATCAGGTGTTCTCTGTCTCATGTTATAAGGTAAATATGCAGTTTAATTTGCTGCCTACTCCTCAGCCTCACCTCTGTTTGTGTATTTTTTCTCTCCCAGCGTACCAGTATCAGCTCGCCCTGGAGCGCTTTGAGTGGAACGAGGTGAAGAAGGTTAAGTCAATCGTTCCCATGATCCATGTCTCCTGGAATGTGGCTCGCACCATCAAGATAAGCGACGAAGATACCTTCAAGATGATCAAGTAAGGTGTCGATATGTGTGTATCTGTGTGTGAGCGTGTGAGGAGGTGTTTATTTAACTCCTGACACAACCTGCTCGTCTGCCTTGTTCAGACACTGCCTGATTCAGTCCATCAAGCACATCCAGATTCTCAGAGACCAGCTGGTGGCTGCGGGGAAGAAGATCTGTTACCAGAGTCGAGTGAAGGACGAGCCGGCGTACTACTGCAACGAGTGTGACGTGAGTCCTTCATTTGTCTGTGATATTACATAATATGATTTTAAGTCCACAATAACGTTAATAACAAAACACAGAGGTTCTGTTTAGAACTGATTTAGTACAAGAAAAATACTTAAGCAATCCTTATGAGGATGAAAATGGAAGTGATAGAGCTGCCACCCCTCTTGGTTTGTTACGTTTGGTCAAAATAAGGAGTTTTGTTCCAGAGATGGTTGAAAGCAGAAAATCAATATATAGCTAAAAGAAGAGAAAGGACAGATGGTTGTAAAGCATCACAGTGCCAACAACAGGAGGTGTGTCAATTTGGTGATACTCTGACCATTCAGGCATCAGCAGTGTCTCATGCCATGTTGGTACGATTCCTCATTGGAAAAAAACCCTGTCGAGTCATGTTGAGCTGATATCACATAGTGAAAAAGCTCTATTTCATCACAGAGCAGATAGCTTTTGGAATGAACATTTAGTTTTATGTGAAAAGAAATTAGTTTGATCATGAAAACAGAGACATTTTAGTTTTTTTGTGTGATCTGTAGGAATGTATTTAATTCTGTAAGAAAAACAACATTGTTAGCTGTGTACCTGAATTAAGTAGCACACAGAACAACTGGCTGGGCATTGATATGTATTGACAATTTATTTCGTTCAATCAGGTTGCTGGGATGGAACTTACTGTTAATGAATTATGATACATATGGTATCTAATTAACTGGAGATTATATACCTTTACAAATGTAAAGAAGTCAGTTTTAACTTCTTATCAGGCTTCATCTATCAATATCATTTTTACAACTGTGTCAGACATCTTGCTGTTGCCGTCATCTGCTATCATCACAGTCACATCCCAGTTAGTCGTGTTCTAGCCACGAGTCGGGGTACCTGAAGACTGTCCATCTTCCCAGTGGGAAATGCCAACCAAAGAGGGCATTCCCAGTGACACATCTTTGTTGCATTTCATAAAATCTGAGTTCCGAGATCAACTGGAACACACCATACATCCTCGTTCATGTCATTAACTCTGTTGTAAGGAGCCATGGTGACATGGTGAACCACATTTGCAGGAAAATCTAAGAGCTCCCTATTTTCCCTTATGGTCTCTCAAAACATTGATATTCAGCATAATAAATACAGTAATTATACAGCGCATTTGTATTAAAGGTTAACATATTGGCGATCAATATTTGTAGCCTCCAGTAATGTAATGAAACCATATGTCTGTGTGTGTGTATGTGTGTAGGTGGAGGTGTTTGACCTGCTGTTTGTGACCAGTGAGAACAGCAGTAAGAAGAGCTACGTGGTGCACTGTGAGGACTGTGCCAGGGCCAAGAGCCCATTGCTGGCAGGAGTTGTGGTGCTGGAACAGTATCGG
>JBAMNC010002533.1:0-21740 GCA_037902135.1 Cetoscarus ocellatus | reverse complement strand
AAGATATTAGCACAAATACAACATCCTCTACAGATGACAAAAATGAATAGTCGGGTCTCAGGAGGATATGTCAGCCAACCAGTCCAGGGTGAACCCACCACAGCTCTTAAATAAATACAGACTGTAGGCTTTTTTATTTCAGGATAATTTTTATTCTTCCATATTTTTCCCATATCAGTCGATTAATTTCACACTCAGCTGCTCACCTCCTTCCTCAGGGGGTACTTTGGCTTGTTCAGGTGGATCAGGGGGAGACTGACTGAGAGCTGTTCAGAACAGGCCTCATTGTCTGACTGATTAAATATGAGCAGAGGAACTTGCTAAACATTTTCCTGCATTAATTATTAAAAACAACAATAGAAGAATGTATAAATACAGAGTTTTCTTCAGAAATAGGAGCTGGGGTTGGCTCTAGAGTCTAGACCCATGCGAACCCTAATGGCATAAAGCAGTCAAAAGAGTAACGAACAAAAAACAAAGGCTTTTCTGTAAACAATAAAAATAAAATTGGCTTATGAACACAAAGCATATATGATGGCTTAACTGGGCTAAAATATAAGACTTAGAGTGATATTTAATGAAGAACCGTTTTGGAGCTTTAAGTGCTGAACAGCTCTGGTGTGAAAGGATCCTGAGCGATGAGCTTAAAGTTGAGTCAAAACAAAAAAATGTGTCTCAGAAGTTTGAATTTTTGTGTCACAATTTTTACTTTCTATGGAACTTCTTCAACTGGCAGAAATGGACCTCAAACTTATCTGAAATTGGCAAAGCAAGGAGTTCTCAAATGTATTAATAGAATAAAATATACTTTAATTATAGAGTAGTGGAAGTATAAGGTAGCAGAAAATGGAAATACTCAAGTACAAGAACCTAGAATTTTACCTGAGAACAGTACTTAAGTAATATCCATCTATCAAAGTCTGTTCATTTTTGTGAAGTTTTTCTACTTCTCTTAACAACCACTTTTGTATTATTATTTTTTTTTTATTGTTGTTTTTTAAGTCCTTTTTTGTCTCTTGTATTTTAGATATGTCTTTGTCTTATCATTGTCATTTTTAAATTCCATAAATAAAGACAGGAGGAACGACTCTTATAAACCTTTACTTCACTGATTCCCAAAGTGTGGCTGCGCCCCCTGGTGGGCCGTGGTGGTACTGCAGGTGGGCCGTGAGAGGTCGTTAAAAATATGATTAATATTTATGTGACGATTTTAAAAAATATAATTAATACCTATTGAGTGTTATTGACCTCTCACAATATTTTAGGAACAATTTATTTATTTAGGACAATTTATTCTGTCTTGTGATGACAGGTTTACATATTAATTCTGTTTTGAAAAGTTTGTTTGAGAATTGATTCTGTCTTAAATGCACTTGTAATATAATGAAGTTAGATAATTTATTTCCTTGTGATGACAGGTTTGAGAATGAATTCTGTCTTGTGTGTACACCACAGATTAAAAGTTTGGTCTTTCTTTATCCCCCTGCTTTCATTTCAATCCTGAATCTTCAACAACAACTGCTGTTATTGTTGTTAAGTGTTCTGAGAATGCATAATTTTGTCTATGTACTGTTTATAGGATAAAGGTGGGCCGCAGACATTTTTTAGATTTTTAAGTGGGCCCTGATTTGGAAAAGTTTGGGAACCCTGCTTTAATCAATTCCGACGGCCAGCAGGGGGCAGTCTTTCCAAACAGAAGGAGTGATGTTTTCCGCTCTTGTGCTTTAAAGTCTATATTCAGTGCTTTCACTTCTTTAAAACACATTGTCCATGCACCTCTTTAGTCCATGTGGAGTCTGTCAGAGCCCATTGGAAAAAAAATTAAGCTGAAAGATGAAACGTATCCAGAAGATGTCTAAATAAAACTAAATTATACTCTTAACATTCCAAAATGTACAAGGAAATGGCAGAATGCGTTTGAAATATGTCAAAAGGCACCTACATGTGTCTTTAATGTGCCATATTTTGGCTACAGTGATCCAAAATGTGGTCAGATTAGTGAAAAATAGACAAAAACATCTAATATTGTGCCCAAATGAACTGAGATTTGTTCATCAGGGGTTTAAGATGTTAAAGTTGATTCATGTGAAGACTTTCAAAACATTAACCTCTTATGAAGCCCAATTGGGGTTTAGCTGGCTGCCTGAAGAAGATCGTCAGAAAATGTGCCCTTGACGTGTCAGAATCTGACCAAATGTGCACAAAAAAAAAACAAATGAACCTCAAAAATGCTAAATGACTCTAGTAGGTCAAAATGTACCACAACCAACACAAAATGTGTTGAAATGTGTCCAATGTACCAAAATGTCTGAGGTGATCACGCTGCACAGTCACTGAGTGTGAGTTCAATGTCAGGTGTGTGTGTGTGTGTGTGTGTGACTGATTGTCAGTGTCAGGTGTGTGATTGGTCTTGATTGCTGCCAGGTGTGTGCAGCTTATAAATCCTCCTGGGTTGAAGCACTGTGTGCTGACTCATTATCTCACCATCAGAGGTACTGACAGCATTTCTCTGTTTCTTATGTTCTAATATTTAACCTGATCTCTTTGAAAAGCATTTTCTCTGGTTGCTGTTGTGTTTCCCTTTAACCCTGATATCCTCCTTTAATTTCACCGTATATCTGAATCCCCTGCTTAAATGACTCAGTCTTTTAGAACTACTTCAGCCAGAAATATAAATATCCAATATGAATCATATTTTGTTTTTTAACCCTTTAAATGCCAGTATATGTACATAACTGTTGTTTTTGGTAAAAAATGTAAAAACTTGGATAATTTCCATTAAAAAAATACACTTCATGTGGGGTTTAAATAGTTTTTATTATTAGGACCTGACATGGGTCACAGTTGGCAGCAAAATTGACTTTGATGCATTGTTTGTTTGTTTGCAGAGCACACTGAAAACACTCTGACCTAGGGTGAGGGTAGAAAAGCTGGCTGGAAAAATTCAACTTCTTCCCAAAACATATAATGTAAGTAGATAGTCTTTTATTGCTCTTCAAAGTATTTCAAAGTTTTTTTGAGCAAAAATGGAAAAAAATTAACAGACATCTATTTACAAGGGAACAAAAAAAAAAAAAAAACACCATAAGTTCTGCACTGCACCACAGCCCTTTAAAGGCTAAGTCCCTCCCACTGGACCATACCATCTTAAATTGTCAATTAAATCATGAATTCCACTCAAGTAGGCAATTTTCCATTTCAAAATAACCCAATTATAAAGTTTATTTTACAGTTATACACCCAGCAATCAAAGTCAATCAATCATCCATAATTTATACTTCCCTGTAATGAATTAAAGCTCAACTACACGCTTCTCTAGAGGTGGTATGGTCCAGTTTGATTGGCTGAGCAATTTTCTGCCTTCTACAAAACAGTTTGACTTTGCACCAGGGCTAGAATGCGAGAAAAAAAAACTGGTGCCACCAAGTGGACAAATATAGAAATTACAAATTTGAAGCCTATTTAAAATTCATCATTCCAAGATTTATAAATGAATAATTTTAAGTTATGATATGTGGGATCAAAAAAGTTTTGTATAGTTATAAATGGTACATTTTATGTACCAAGGGGCATATAAGGATGCATTTGTTAAGTGATTTAGGCCATTTTAGTTTGTTTTGGTTTTTTTTGTTTTTTTTACATATCTAAACATCTCTCAAAAGTTGGATCCTGTGGCAGCTAAATTGATTCAGCACAGCCAAAACGACTTGAAAATAAATAAAAAATGAAAAGAGCATAAAAAGACCCCAGGAGCACATAAGGGTTAAGTTGTTTTCCCTTCACTTGCTGACAGTAAATGGGTTTCCATCCACCTATTTTTATTTGCTATTTCAAAAAAGGACAAAAATAACAATTGATGGAAACGCTGTAATTTGAAAAAAAAAAGAAAAAAAAAAAAAAAAAGGCAGATAAATCCCAAACAGTTTTTACACTTGGGGGGTTGGATTTGTCAGCGTATCAATAAAAGGAAAATGTGACTTTTTGCCATGGAAACAGGTTTTGCAGATAAACAATGGCTGTACCAGATATCACATCACATGTCCACACGCGGAAAAACTGCAAAGAAACATTTAACAGTATGGGCAGAGGCGCTCTCTGATGATGTCATCTCATAGCGCACTCTTCACCCAATTGCTGCAAAACAAACAACAAATGGAAAAAGGAAAGTTTTGCATTTACTTTTGCACATTTTTTACAAATTTTCTTAATTTTTTTACAATAAGCAAAAATTCCTCTTGTACCTGTATAAGTTACAAATACAGCCTTACTAATGCTATGGTTATTGTTACATGCGCTTATGTAAAGTGCTGTTAAGGCTTAGCTTTAGCTTAGCTTCCCTCATTCACAACACGGTCCTTCATAAGATACAATCGATTCTGATTTTGGTCAACTTTGACAGGTAGCATTCTTTGTCGGCTGGCAATAAAGAATCAATGTAGGCCATTGATTTTCATTTGAAAATCTCTGTTTTATTAGAAAATAGGATTCAAAAATCAAATTCAAAGATGTGGTTTTAGTTTTAAAAGTTTGACATTTTCTTGTAACTTGTTTTTTTCCCCCATATTTAAGTCTAAAATTACACAATTTCAATCTTCGTAGTCTTAATGAGAATGTCTGCACTGGTGGTCTGCATGCTGGTTGTGGAGAAGAACATGCCTTAAGTTTTATTGATGTTAGGCTGAGGCATGGATGGTCAAGCCCTGCTGTGACCCTTTCCATGGAGGTTGATCATTTCTTTGCGTCTGTTTTTGCATTTGTTTATAAAACGGTGTTATCATCGTACATTTGTAGTTAAATCCCATGACACTGTTGCAAGGGATAGTTGATGTAAACACAAATAAACCAAGGACCTAGCACAGAGCCTTGAGGAACACCCATTGTACATTTTCCTATAGTTGGACAGGAGATAAGATGACACCAGATAAATGAATTTTTCCTTTGGAGGCCAATAAATGTTCTGTATTGTATTTTATATTGGCGCATTTTAAAGTGTATTTTGAGCTCCTGATTATTTAGTCCGAACCTTGCAACACTTTCCTTTCTTAAATGTGAAATTTAACGTTCTTCAGACTATCCTGAGTCTGTGCTTCAACTGCTTCTTGACTATTTTCTCCATATTTGTTTCTTTTTCGCAAAGCCGTACAATTTAATAATCTGCAGGCGGAGGACGGTGGAGGACCGTTTTTCTTTGTTGCACTGAAGTCTAGACCTTCCCTTGTCTCTCTGACTGACCTTGTTCCTGTTTGTGTAACTGTCTCTGCTGCACACGTGACAATCTCATTGTGAACATCTTACCTGTAAATGCCCTCGCTTTTATTCTTTCTATGGTCTGTTTTATTTTCAAAGCCCCTTTTATCATGTCTGTTTGTTGAAGACAAGACTGAAAAAATACTGAATCTAGCAGAAGAATTAGCTACTTACTGATAAAGTATAAAGATGTAGAGATGGTGGAGTCATGCACATGCAGGAATAAAAACTCTTTTCCTTACCCTAAATGCTATAATCAGTGGACATTTTGTGACATTGTGAGCTCTCTGTCCTCACCTCCCAGGTTGTGATCTTGTCAGTCTAAATCAGAGATGTCAAACTCAATTTTAGCAAGGGCCACATCAGCATTATTGTCACCCTAGAAGGGCCAGTTTTAACTGTAAGATTTGTACACTGCCTTAAAAACCATTTGTTGTTTTCTCTTGCTCCATGTTTGGTTTCAAAATACTGTTTTACTCCTAGAAGCATAAACATCTATTTGCTTTCCATCTTTCATTAAAATGCCCCCTTTCTGCATCAAATTTTCTTTTTTTTACATTTTGGATTATTGTAATGTTTTTCAAACCCACTTTTTGGAAAAATGTAACAAAACTACAATGAAGTGGAAGGACACCATAATTATCACATAAAAAGTCAAAATTTTGAGATAAAAGTAAAAAATTTTGGAATTGAAAAAGTTTAATTTGGAGTTAATTATGTCACGTGTTTAACTTAACCCATAAAGACCCAGACCCATTTATACCTTAAGGAAAATTAAGGGGGACAAAAAGAAAGCTAAATGGAACACATAGAGCACATTTCTCAAGAAAAAAAAAAAAAAAAATCTCAAAAGTGACTTATTGACTTTTTGAAACACAGCATGATATTTAAACATTGCCATCCTCGAATTGAAATTTTTTTTTACCTTTTTGCCTCAGAAAGATACCAGACCGCCTCTCAGCAGGCACGCTGATTTTTCCCAGTGGCCACTCATGGTACTGCAACAAAAAATCCCATGCGGCCCAAAAAGCATTTTTCTCATAGACCGCAATAGTAAAAGAGAAGCCTGTAAAACTGTTCTAGGACACCAACAGCTATAACCCCTGGAAATTACTGATCTTTGTACTCCATATTTTTAAGTCATGGACTATTTATCCGTCAACAATTTCTGAAGGTCAGAAGAAAGTGCCATAAAAAAGTCTATATTCCCAGCGTGACATCACAGCTGTCTGCGTCATTGGTTGATTTGCAACCTGATCAACCTCATCGCCCTGGGCATGATGGGAGGCCCCAGAGCATCATGGGGAGTGACTCTACTGCGCAGTCTCTATGGGCTGCATAAAAAAACTCAGAAGCAAGGAACATTTTTGGGCGTATGCGCAGGCGAGCAACTTCCATTGAAATGACTGGGTGGCCCATTTTCATCACATGATTGGACCCATTTGTCTCATGACCAGCATTAAATGTGCTATTGGCGTTGTTGTTTTTTTTTAAAGAAATGTGTGGGTAAATAGTTTATTTTTGACAAAAAGCACGATATTAAACATTTGGCAATCCTCGAATTGGAAAAAATCTGACCTTTTTGCCTCAGAAAGAGCTGCTTCAAATTAGCTTGCTAGCTGGTTTTCCACATGAAACTTCCAGTCAGATTCTGAGACTTCATGAATGAAAAATTAAGGATTTAGCTTGACATGGAACCATCCAGAATATTAATAGGGCATGAGACATCCAGGTCACTGTGGGTCTTTATGGGTTAAAACAAAAGGAGGAGGACCCAAATGCAGACAAAAATAAAGGTTTTAATTATTAACAAAAGCAAAAGGTAAAAAAATCCAAATACAAAAAGCTTACTCAAAAACACTGGAGAAAAGACAAACACAGAGACTCAGGGAAAAACCAAAACTCACGGCAACAGAAACAATGAACTGACACAGAAGGGGAAGAAGCACAGAGACTATAAGCACACAGGGGTAATCAGACACAGGTGTGAAACAAGACACAGGTGGGATCAATAATAATCACAGGTAGACACACAGGAAGTAAAACTAGACAAAGAACACTATGGATGATAACTACAAAATAAAACAGGAAACACTGAAACTAAACTCAGGAAAAGTGCAGAAACACTGAGGGAACAGGAAACACTAAGAAATTAACAGAAAGGAATACAGAAAAACAATGAAATATCAAAACAGGGAAAACACAAGCAACTAACAAAATAAGACACCAGAGAAACCATGACAGTACCCCGCCCTTAAGGGACCGATGCCAGAGGTCCCAAAAATAAAATAAAAAACAAAAAAAAAAATAAATCCAAATGAAATTTTGAGGTTATAAAGCCAAAAGTTTGAGATAAAAAGTCAAAATTTCAAGTTAATGAAGACTATTTTTCAAGCGTAATAAGTCAACATTTTGAGATTAAAACGTTAGAAATTTCAAGTTAAGTTAAAAGTTTTAGTTAATAAATAAAAATCTGTGATAAAAAGCTTAAAGGCTAATATGTATATCAAATGGGTAGTATATCATGTTTTAGAGGAAAAAAACAAGCAATGCTATGTAAAATCAGTCATTCAGCACCCCCATACAGCTGTAATGGAATGGTCCTCGTTTCATAACCACATTTTGCGATGCTTCGACTGTGTGATTAGCCGTCGAATCAGGCTCCTTTAAATGAATCGTAGAATATCGGGGACACCCCCAGATTTTTTCATTAGGCCAAAATAAGAAATCCAAGTGTTTTTTGGTTTTTTTTTTTTTTTGTTTTTGTTTGTTGTGTTTTTTCCAGGAAAAAACTTGTCCGACATGTTTTTGGACACCAGGTATCTACATTTAATTAGTTTTCAGGGCTTCTAAAAGGTACACCTTTTAGTGAGTAAGAGCCAGGTGTAGTTTGAAATCTTTGGTCACCGTTTTTGGAACTATGGTGTGACTCAGGGCTCTGTTGTGGTTTCATTGTTGTTTTCATTTTGCATTGATGTGATTGACCTATTGTGTGTAGAAAATGGGTTGTCATTATGCAATAAACATCAGTGAGAGCCGAATACTACTTAGATTAACTTCAATTCAGCAAGTCTGGTTTCTGCTTTATCAAAACTGAAAACAGTCCATTAAAAACTCTGGGAGGTCTGCTGAGCATTATACACTGCTGCAGGTGTTTTGTATGTCCCTTTTTATATGTTGTTGTTGTTTTTTACAGGTTTGGGTTGCTTTCTTTCCAAAAACATTAAGATATGGTTCTTGAATTGAGGTAACACTGTTGCCATGGTGACTTAAAGGCAGTAGAGCTCTGTATAAAGTGAGTACATTGCTTTCCTGTAATTTATTGCTTTTCATCTTTAAGTGCAGAACATTGAATGACTCCATTTGACATGAGAGCCAATTACACGATGTTCACTTTGCTTTGAAAGGGGCTCTGATTGAGGGAAATTCCTTGTTGAGCAAATGTTGTATAAAGACATGTAGACGCCCTGTAAGGATGACGGGCTCGGGCTTATATAAAGTATTTATACATGTCACAGTTTCATAGTGATGACAGCCTGGAAAATTCTAAGGTAATTTTACTAGACCTGTTTAGAAGACATATAGATACATCTGGAAAAAAATATCATATTGTGGAAAGGTTCAATAATTCATGTGACTTAATTTAACAAGAAATATTCACCCTTTTTATTGGTTTGATTTAGATAATTATGTTTTACAGCTCATAAAAATTCAAAATCCAGTGGGGAACACTCAGAGCCTTCGACCCCTTCAGAGAAAATTCTGGAACAAAAAACTAAAGTATTACAAACAAAACTAGTAATAAATGAAGGATGCATTCCCTCTGGGACCAGGGTTTGGGAATCTACCTCAAAGAGTTGTGTAAAATCTGTTTTGTGAAAAGCTGCTCATCATGCAAACTACCAGGGTGACCTATACTAATATGGCAAAGGTGCCATTCACTGTCACAGAATCCAGTAAGGTGATCTGAGGCTACGTTTACACGATGAAGATCTGAACAGAAGACGCAAAAGTGGCGTCTCATCTTCACTTTTTATTTTAGACAAGCGTTTCCTGGAGGAAATCTGTGTGCATACGGTGACGCAAGAGTGTGTGGAATTCGATTGAGGTCTCGTCCAAACCCGTCTGGCTCGCCTCCGACGAATTGGTGCATCTAAAATCTCATAGAGGTAACTGCATACCCGTCTCTGTTTAGTTATAGAATCTGTACAGATTCTGTATAATTGTTGGAATGACTCCTGCAGGTTTATTAGAGCTGCTTGAAGATCAACGGAGCATATTCAAGATTTCCACTTTGGAGGGTGGTTTCAAATTTTTGCATTTTTAAGCCCCCAAAACGCCGTCACCGTCTAAACGAAAGGCACATCCAATAAAATATTTTGCCGTTTTTACCTGCAAGCGTCCTTGTGTAAACGGGGCCTAAGTAGAATTGCGTCTTGTTGCAACAGACTTACATTCGTATAGAAAAAATAAACAACTCAACAGCATTTCTGGATTTGAACATTCATCACACCGACAACAGGAACATTAAAATCAAAATACACAGGAAACCCACACATATACCGACCAACACCTCCTCTGGACATCCAAACACCCCACAGTACACAACTTATCAGAACCACTATACCAACGCACAACAATCACAGACCCAGAGGACAGAGAGAAACAAAAATAACAAAACACAGACGAAAGAATGGAAACAATTTAGCAAACAAGAACAAATCTCACACACCACAGTCAAACCCTAGTTCACCCCAAAGACAAAATACACCCAGAAAACAAATGCAACACCATATACAAAACCATGCAATAAAACATAGATCAGGGAGACGGGGGGGCTTTATTACAAGGAAAAAAGAACAAAAACGGGGATGCGACCCTTTGATTGGAAGGTGAGTGACTCATTGGTTTAAGTAGTGCTTTGAGTTTGTTTTTCTTGGCCTCAATTGGGTCTTTTTAAAGTACCGCATATGTGTTGTCATCCAGTAGCTTCAACATTTCTTTTGTATTTGTCATGATCCTGTCTGTCTTTGTGTTTCATGTTATATGTCTCACTTCCTGTTTTATTTTGGTGACTCACGTTTCTTTCTTGTCTTCACAGGTTTTACTTCCTTGTTACGGCTTGTCACACCTGCTCCCTGATTGTTCCTCCCCAGCTGTGTCTCATTACCTCTTGTATTTTACCTCCTGTCTCCCTTTGTCTTGTGCTGATTGTTTGCACAGCTCATGTCACGCTCTAGGCGTTCTTTCTTAATCACAGTCTGATCACGACCCTTTTGCTCTCGACCTTGTTTTCCTGTCTTGCCCCTGTTGGATTTGTCTGCCTGTTTTTGAACTGTCTTTTTGTACGACCTCTGCCTTGTCTGACTGCCACCTCTGTGTACCGAACCCTGCCTGGCTTGAGAACCTCCTTTGTGCTTTGAACCTCGGACTGTTTAATAAACCTTGTTTTTTGAATCTTGGACCTGTCTCGTCCTTCCCTAGTGGCTGCTCTGCTATTGTTCCTGACAGTATTGGTCCTTATCTTTTATGCTTTTCTTCCATTGTCAGCTTGTAGTATTATTAGCCATCACAGATCACTCAGGTTTCTACCTTTAGGCTCATTTTAAAGATCTTTTTACTAAAAAAGCCAGAAATTATAAATTAACCATGTAGTCAGTCTGCTTTACATGAAGTGAACAAGTTCATAGTGATTTGAAAATGTTGATGCTGTGGTCACATGTTCATGGCTGACAAACAACCAGGATTTGATGAACCTATTGTAGTCGTGCAACAACAAACACACACCTGAGTCCACACACAGGCTGATTTTCATGTCAGAGTAAAGTGGATTCCTATTGAAAAAAGCAAATCTTCATTTCTATAAGTAGAGTCGCTATTATCCCTCAGTTCAAACTGTCACACAAACAGCATGTCTCTTCATTGAATTTTCTTCTTGAGTGACACTTTCATTTCTGTTTAAGTATCCCTCTTTTCCTGACAGCTAAACACTTATGTTTGAATGATCACACTGTGTTACATAAAGTTGGATCATGTGCCTCTGCATGTGAGAAACACAAGTTCATAAATCAACAGTAAAAGCTGCTTTTTACTTAAAATATGAAGGAAAATATTCATCAAACAAAAAACAAAACTAGAGAAGATCCGGTCCATAATACTGTATGACTTTGTATAACTTGTACATGACAATGTGTGAAGATGACCTGGTGATCAGGCAAAAAAAAAAAAAAAAAAAAAAAAAAAAAGCATTTCTAAACGTGGTTTGAATATTTAAACCAGTAAGACCTTTGGATTTGATTCTGTGTTTCTTATCAGCAATGTAACCAATGACTTTGTGGATGTGAGGTTGAAAATCCATCTCAATCAAATCTGGTAAACCAAGAATCACATTGATGTAGTGTCAAGAACCGAACAATGAGCAGGACACAAATGCAGGACACGAGGATCAAGTTTTAACATGGTTCAACCCTGGAGAACCCATTGGGTCAAATTTGGCCGCTCTTTGCTGCCACCCAAAATAAACAAACATTAAAAAATATCGTCAAATTTAACTCCAAAAGTCCAGAGTGCAACTTCTGCCCCCTGCATAGAGACCCCTAGTGGATGAATATTGAACTGACATGACCCAGAGTGGTAGTAACAAGATGGCCGACCACATGCTGTTTGGTTGAGCTGGAAACCTACCCATACAAATCATCTTCTCAGGAAACCAGAGGTTGGTAAAATTCTGTATTTTTTGTTCATCTGTTTAGTATTTATGGAAGCCCATTTCCGCCAGTTAAAAAAAGAAAAAGAAAAACTTGCTTTGCTGTTTTGAGACAAAAGTCAAAATTTTGAGATAAAAAAAGTAAAAATATTGAGATAAAAAGTCAAAATTTTGAGTTAAAAGTTGAAATTTTGAGATAAAAAGTCAAAATTTTAAGATAAAAAGTCAAAATTGTGAGATAAAAAGTCGAAATTTCAAGTTAAAAAGTTGAAATTTTGAGATAAAAAGTTGAAAATTTGAGTTAAAAAGTTGAAATTTTGAGATTAAAAAATTGGAATTTTGAGAATACAAGTTTGAAATTTCAATTAAAGAAGTAAAAAATTTTGAGATAAAAAAAAGAAGGCTATTTTTTTTATAAAAATCGGAATTTAGACATTTTTAAGACCACTTGAAAATTTTTACTTTTTAACTGGAAATCTCAACTTTTTACTCGAAATCTTAACTTTTTTATCCAAAATGTTACTTTTTATGGTTCAAAAATGCATTGATCTTACTTCAAAGTGAAGGAAAACTTGTTGGCTCATATAGCTGAGGTTGTGCTGAAAAGAAAGATAACAAGCATTGCTAACATTTTCTATATGGGATATATGGGATGAGTTAGAAAGTCAAAACTTTGAGATATAAGTTGAAATTTTGACTTAATAAAGTCAAATTTGAGATAAAACGTCAACATTTTGTGTTTCAAAGTCAAAATTTTGGGATGAAGTTGAAATTTTGAAATAAAAAGTCGAAATTTTGAGTTAAAATGTCCAAATTTTGAGTTAATAAAGTTAAAATTTTGAGATAAAAAGTCAGAATTTTGAGATAAAAAGTCAAACTTTTGAGTTAAAAAGTCAAATTTTGAGTTACAAGTTTAAATTTTGGCTTAAGTCAAATTTGAGATAAAAGGTCAACATTTCAAGTTACAAAGTGGAAATTTTGAGATAAAAGTTGAAATTTTGAGTTAATTCAGTAGAAATTTTGAGATGAAAAGTCAAAATTTCGAGTTAAAATGTCAAAATTTTGAGATTAAAGTAGAAATTTCAAGTTAAAAAAATGGGCAAAAAAATCTCAGCAAAGCAAGTTTTTCACATTTTCATAAGTATTAGCTTGCAAGTTGCAGAGAAGTATGTTTTATGTTCTTTTTGGATAAATTAGCGACTCTGAGCTAGTTCAAGAAACGACGGACCAAAAATTTGGTCCTAATCCTAGATTAGGGAATAAAGGGTTAAAATTGAAAAAGTGGGTATTTTGGTGTTCAGTGAACTTATAGTATTCATTTAATGCTTAGTTTCAATTTTCCAAAGAAGACAAGGGTTCTTGGGTTCTCCAGGGTTAATCAGAGGCAGAGTCAAGATAAACAGGCTGGAGTTTGTTACACAAAGTCAGCGAGGCAAACAAATCCAATATAAAGCAGGCAAAAAGGTGAGGGAAAAAGGCAAAACGTGATTGTGATGAGATACTTTGACTTGACAAAGAAAACGCAAGGACAAGGACTGTGAGGTACAACAAACCGGCAACAAGAAACTGTGAAAAGGGTTCTCATACTATGACAATTGACCAATGTGGTGCAGCTGTGAAAATGAGAGACAGGAAGTAAAGAAAAGAGTACAGTCACCAAAACAAAACCAGAAGTGCAGACATAAGAGTGAAAACACTGAATAGCTTGATAGGGATAGAGACCAACCACCAGAGGGAGACAAGCAAATGAAATCATAGGACACACAGTGAACATGAGATGAGACAAAAAGACAGACTCTGTCTCTTTGATACAAGGAAATCTGGCTGTTAAGGGTGAACATTTGGGTACACAACTATCCTGGTGTCAAAATCTGGGAACATGAACACAAACAAACCAGTTTTTCATCATTGAGTTGAGACAAGTTTGAACCCTGTTTATGTTCATTCATACAAGTTATTTTGGTTTATCCTCAGGACTAAACATGGTGAAGCTGCGTTTCAGTTTTATGCCCCCAAAATCTGGAACAGTCTCCCAGAAGATGTGAGACAGGCCTCAACTCTGGCAATGTTCAAATCCAGGCTGAAAACAGTGCTATTTAGCTTAGCATATGACACATGAAAGTATTTTATCTGTGCTCCTCACTTTTAATTTAATTTATTAATTTAATGATTTTACATGATTTTATTTTTGTTTATTGTTCCTCACTTTTTATTCAATCAATGTTGTAATTGTTACTTGATTGTGATTTTATGCTGCTGTGAAGCACTTTGAATTGCCTTGTGTATGAATTGTGCTCTACAAATAAACTTGCTTGCTCAATTATAACATTTAAAATAACAAGAAATGATTGAATTGTGCCAATCTGACCGAACTTATTTACTCTTTAATATGAATAATAAATGTGTAATAAAATCATTTTTAGCGCAAGGATCGATTAATATTTATTTTCAGTGTGTGAAACCACTGAAGGGAAGATCATGTGATTAAAGCAACTTTTCCTACATTTTCCATTAGAAATTGATGACTGGTACATTCAACTTTTAAAATTGAGATTGGTTATTAGATTCAATTTAATGATGGACATGCAAAATAGAGCATGGAATAAAAGGGGAACATGAACACAAACAAACCACTTTTCTTTACAAGCGTCAAAATGTCCACAGCGTTGAGTTAATGTTTGACTGCAGACAAGTTTGAACCCTGTTTATGTTCATTCACGCAAGTTATTTTGGTTTATCCTCATTCAACCAAAGAAATTCATTATTTCCCTTCAGCTTCTTGCTGAAAAAAACAGGGATAATGGTCACTATATATGAGTTTCGATGTAGGTCATGACCTCTGAGTGAGAGCAGGAAATGTAAACAGGAAATCAGTAAATGTTTTAAATGGACAACCAGAGAGAAGCTTTGCTGCAGGAGCACCATAAAAAACCATCAAACATTGAACAGTTATATAACCTTCCAATTATTTTATGTAACTGTGTATGTTCAGCTCTGTAATCTTCTGAAAAGTGAGCGCTGTCACCGCACACAGAGCAAACACACAATCATTACTTTACTCACAGTGTGCACTCACACAGCAGGCAGCAATGTGGAAACTAATACAGAGGATTATCTAAGATGGAGAACTGTATTTAATAAGGAGAAGCCTTTTCAGAGTGGGATTTAATACTCTGTCTTTACACACAGGATTCTAAAGGAATGTTCTGTTGGTCTTAAAGCAGAGAAATGTGTCCTTCATGAAGACTTAAGAGTGTAAAACATTAGATCCATCGATTGTGATCAACAGTCTTTCACTCTGTTATCCTTTGTTTCATAATTGTTTTGGGGGTCATGGTGTTGTTGAATGTTGTGTAAGTCAAAGAAAATCTTGATGCATATTTTTCTCTGCTTACACAAATGTACTTCACTGTTTCCACAGCAACAAGTTAGGAAGATGTAAATAGATATGTATACATCTTTTAAACTAACAATCATCTTCATCACATCTTAACGTCAACGGGGGGAAAATTCTGCAATCTGAGCTCCCAGAAAATACAGATTCACCAAGATATGACAGTATGTATGTAAAAGTTAACTCTGTATCAGTGAGTACGTTTACATGCAGTCAAAAACCCTTTCATAACCGGGATATTGGCAATAACCCGGTTGCGCACGGCCATGTAAACACCGCAAATAACCAGGATTTGCTCATATCCCGGTTTTTAAAAACCCGGTTATGACCCCTGGGTTACTCCTTTTAAAACCCGAATATTGGGTCATGTATACGCCGAACGGGATATCCCGATCAAAAGGAACACTGATTTGTTTTCTGCGCATGCTCTTTTCGCAAGGAATCTTGGTCTTTTGAGTCCAGGAAGTAGGCATAACGGTACTTGTAAACAACAAGAGCGCACCACACTTCTGGAGTGAGGAGGAGACCAATTATGAAAGATATGAACATTATGGCATTCATAGACAGAAGAAAGTACCGGGATGCCGAAATTTACAAGAAGGTGAGCGGTTTGCGTCATGACGTTCTCTGTGCGTCGGTGGTTTGATCAAGATTTAATTTGATTTGATAAAATATCCCTGAAACACCCTTTTCCCATGTTTGGTCACATAACTCTCTATATCTGGGATATTTTAAAAAATAAATAAATACAGACAGAACTGCTGTCATAATTATATAAACACTAGATCAGCTGGGTGCTGGGATCCACAAATATCCAGTATGTAGATGCCACTGTCACATAACTATCCATTATCTCACTGCATTACACAGTCAAACAAAATCCTGATCATGTGTCTTCAAATCCAAACACTCAACAATCGACGCCCTCTCATTGAGGTTCATGACACTTCAGAGTGTCACGCCGTGGCAGTGAGTGCAAGTGTTTGAGTGTGTTAGAAATCTTTGTGCATCTGTGTGTGTTTGCAGTCAGCCTGCAGGATGAAAAAAAATCCAGGCAGAGCTCAGCATGACTGAACTCTCAGACTGTGTTTACAGGACCGTGGAGGAGCGGTGAAGTTTAAGAACTATCATATGAAAAGTTTTCTAAAGAATATTAAAAGCATTAAAGAAATAATTGTACCAAAACATAGCTGTCTTGAGTCCCCTTGGCAACTTTTTTTTTCTCATTAAGCAACTAGCGACAAATCTAGCAACTCTTTTTCTGTATAACTGACTTTTCTAGAGTCTGAGGACTCTTTTGGGGATTTTTTAAAATTATTCTGATGTAGGTGAACAAAAAACAGGGAATGTTCAACTTTCCCTTTGATGCTGATAAACCAAAAATGGGAAATGAGTTACCAACCTTTTTTTACGATTTTGTGATGAGGTATTTATTATGAAAAGTTTGGTCCCTGAAAGCTGAGGCATTGCTCCTTACAGCCAATATGGCGTCATGACAGTTATTTAATTTGTGCCCCCAGAAAGCTCAGGAAGCAGCCTGTCTTTGGTCCCAGAGAGCGAGAGAACTGCCCTATTTGATAAAGAAAAAAAAGTATCTCAGGGTCTTGTTCATGGAGATAAAGATAGAGACAGATCTGGGTGGCAAAGACAATGATGCAGACACTGTACCAGTCTGTTGTAGTAAAGAGAGACCAAAGCCAGAAGCAAAGCTCTGAATTCACCTGTTAATCTACGATACAATTCTCACCTGATTATTATTACTATTATTTATTCCATTTATCTTACACTTTATTTTTTGTTTCTTTTTATTTTATTTTCTTATTTTATTTATTTTTTCTTATTTTATTCTTATTGTTGTGTTAATTTTGTTTAATTTCTCTTCCCAGCACAAGGCATGTTAATATTATTTCTTTGTTTAAATTACTGTTAGGTCAAGGTGAGGTCATTATATAAGCCTCTCGGGTTTCCAGCCTCACCTGCACATTTCTTGTTTCTTTCTCTCTACTCAGAGAAATATGCACATGTATTTGTTTTTATTTTCATATGTGCAAATAAATAAATCAAATAAAATCAAACCTAAGGTCAGAGCAGTGGAATACGACGGGGGATTAGGGCCACAGTAAAAACAATGGAAACTTCAAGATTAAAGTCGTAAAACTACGAGTTTAATCTCGTACATTTACGAGAAAAAAAGTTGTAATTTTATAAACTCGTAAAATTAGGAGATTAAAATCGTAAATTTCTGAGAAATTCACTGGAGCTGGACTCCCTCTGGATGTAAAATCTTCATAATCACCCGGATAGTTTCTTGGGAAACCAGGAAACCTCTCAGAATGGCCCGCTGATGCATCCAGCGGTAACCCTGCAGGCGACCGGGTCCAGACATTTCCCCCTCCACCAACGCCTTATGGCATATGGATTCATTGGGGGCTGTCCGCAGCGGCTGAGAGCCGACCCAGGTTCTCCTCCCGTTTCTGTTTTAAATTTTTTGATTTTTTATTCACGTAAATTTATGACTTTAATCTCCTAATTTTATGAGTTTATAAAATTCCAACTTTTTTCTCATAAATGTACGACTTTTTTTCTCGTAAATGTATGAGATTAAACTCGTAGTTTTATGACTAATTTCCTTTTTTTTTTTTTTTTTTTTTTTTTTTTACTGTGGCCCTAATCCTCTGTCGTAGTGGAAAGTGACTGAAAGAAAAGTTAACAAATAAATTTGACTAAATTACTTTTTACACCATTTATCCGGGCTCAAGCTAAGAGACAGAATCGAAGAGCTCAAACATCTGATACAGGGTCGAAATGGAGCCGCTGCTCCTCCACATAAGGACCAAGATGAGATTGCATGTCTTAGGCTAGTGCTGAGATGGTTTAAATGAACAACCCAATAATTTTGGAAATTCATGGAAGATGGTCTGATTCCTACATGTGTTTCATCATGTTATATTCAAACCTGTGGATTAGATACGAGCAGAAACTTCCACAGCAAAGATACAGTATTGCTGCCTCCAGTGCTATTGTTTATTAACTTTAAATATATATTTTTTAACACTTAACTATTCTTTCTGTTTGTCACCAGCCTCTGTGTGTTTATCTTTGCTTCTTGACTGGAAGCTGTTTGTTGTTTGTGTGGTTTTGAACAGGGAAACTTAGAGAAAATGATTGCTGGCAGGCTCTGTCTTTATTTTCATCTTTTAAATGTAAATTGTTTACCAAGGTTAAAGCCTGAAGATCTGTGCTTTGCTAGAAAACAGATCCACCCTTGAAGGAGGCCTTGGCAAACACAGAGCCTTCAAACAACAAAGCAGAGGAGGGGAGGCATGTGTTTAAAGATAAAAAACACACACATTTCTGAAATAATTATCATGAAAACCTCTGTGGATTTATTACTCAACAATGCCAGAGGTAAAGTGTTGCATAAGTCCACAGCTCATAACTGTGAGATGGTCTTTATTTGACCTCACATTCCAAACTGTCGGGTAAACAACTTCACTTTAAACATTTAAATCAAAGAAATATCATTAAAATAATGAGGGGAGGATTATGTTGCTTTATCACTTAAAAAAAATACAATTTTATGACTTTAAAAGTGGTAAATGTCCTTAACCCCAGATAAATATTTGTATGTAAAGACCAAAAGTCAAAATCTATTTTTTTTATTTTTTACTTTATAGTGAAGGTAAAACTATTAAAAAAAAGTCGTGTCTAATTTCAATGTAAGACATTTTAGATCCTGAAATTTTGATTCTTGTAAATTCCTGACTTTTGAATCTCTGAAATTTTGTAAATATAAGACTTCATTCATTCTCCTTCCTAACCACATAGGCTGGAGGGGGGCTGGAGCCAATCCCAGCTGTCATCGGGTGAATGGCGGGGTACACCCTGGCCTGGTCACCAGTCAATCACAGGGCTGACATATAGAGACAGACAACCATTCACACTCACCTCTGGAGAGATTATATCTCTCGGCTGGCTTGGGAACGCCTCGGTATCCTCCCAGAAGAACTGGTGGAAGTGGCCGGGGAGAGGAGAGTCTGGGCTTCTCTGCTTAGACTGCTGCCCCGCGACCCGGACCCGGATAAGCGGAAGAAGATGGATGGGTAATGGGGCTGTAAATAAATAACATATTTTGGCATATATCAGGCAATCAATCTGAGTTCCCAAAATTTTCCCCAAATCTACCAAAACATGTTAAACTCCAAATCTACACATCAAGGTACATCCAAGGTTATAATAGTTAACTAAAACGAAACTAAAAACGAAAACTAAAATTTAAAATACATTGCAGTTAACTCAAACTAATAAAAACTAGAAAAGAAAACAAAAACGATAAGTAAACTAAAACTGTATCTTGTGCTCACAAAACTAACTGAAACTAACTAAAATTATAGACAAAATGTCCTTAGTTATAGTTTTTGACAATATTTATAGACTTTTGGATTTAAATGTAGTATTCTTAGTAATGAAACCATGAATTTTCCTGATGATGCCAATAGACTTCATCACTTTGTTATTGATGAGCTTAATATGCTCCGTCCATGACAACCTCTCATCGATCAAAACCCCCAAGAATTTGGTGGAAGAGACCCGGATTAAATTGTTCCCTCCAATGGAAATCTTGGCCTTGGATGTACAGCATTTTTTGTTTTTACCTGTGAAAATAATAAATTTGATTTTTTTTTATATTAAGTTAACTTGTTTATCTGGAACCATTCTGAAAATAATCCTATGTTTATGTTTTTATATTAAGTTTATATTATTTTCTTGTGTTTAAGGCAGCAGCCAACAGTACAGTATCAGCATTGACTGAGCAGTGAGCACTATGTTGGACTTGAAAATAAACAGTATTACAAAATACTTACTCTGACCTTTTTGAATCCTGCACCTGACAAATAAGGTATGAAAAACTAAAACTAAACTTAAACTAAACTAAAACTAAACTAAAACTAAGCCTTGTCGCAAAAATCAAAACTAAATAAAAACTAGAATGCCCGCTCTAAAACTAATTAAAACTAAACTAGGATGGGAAAAAAATGTAAAAAAAAATCAATAAATAAAAATCTAACTATAATGACAAATCCAAAACTATTATAACCTTGGGTACATCTAGCCATCAATGTGGGCACATTCTAACAAGTTAAATTAAAACATGTAAATTTATTTCTTATTACATAGTTTAATATCTGTGTGGTGGTAACAAATTCTAAAGGCACACCTCCACCTGCCCCAAGGAAAACCAGTGTGGAAACCTTACGACAACATCTGGGAACCACAGCACCAAACTGAACCAGAGTAAATGTGGGTCAGACGGATCTGCCTTTCTCTTCACTCTGAATCCTAATAAAGAGTTACTCATCATGTCTCTGTGGGTATGGAGGAGATGGATGATGTGTTTATTTCTTACAAACACACAACAGTGAGGAAATGACACAACTGATGACTCACACATGAACAACAACAATAATGCTCATCCAAATTCAATAACTCCACAGGAAGAAATAACAGCGGGTCATGATGTGAGCCGACAAGGGAAACATATCCAGCAGAAATATTACAACAGAAATGAAGAAACCACACACTCTATTCACACTGTGAAACTAAAGTCTGTAACTGACTCACACTCACTGACATTTCTGCTCTACACAACAATCACAGCTGGAAATAATGAGACGAGGCTTCGTCCATAACTCTTCTACAAATGGAAAACGTGGACGAAAAACACGTGGACGTAAACAAAACAACACTGAACATTAGGACAGAAACTCAGTTTCAGGGTTCATTCATATGGAAGCCAGTCTCCACAGGTTAGAATAAAAAAATGTTTACCATTTCGAGATAAAAGTAAAATTTCAGGTTAATTAAAACTTAAATTTCAAGTTAATAAAGTCAAAATTTTTACTTAAATGGTTCATTCATATTGAAGCCCATTTCCACCATTAAAAAAAAAAGAAAAACTTGCTCTGCTGAGGTTTTTTTTTGCCTATAAAAAGTCTAAATTTTGAGATAGAGTTTAGAATTTCAAGTTAATTAAGATGACATTTTCGTGTTATTAACTCAAAATTTTTACTATTTTAACTCGATATTCCGACTTTTATCTCAAAATTTTGACTTTATCAACATTAAATTTTAACTTAACTCGATATCTCTTAAAGATTATTTTATCTCAAAATTTTGACTTAATTAACACAAAATTTTGACTTTTTATCTCAAAATTTCGACTTTTTAATTTGAAATTTTGATTTTTATCTCTAAATTTCGACTTTTTAATCTCAAAATTTTGAATTTCTATCTCAAAATTTTGACTTAATTAACTCAAAATTTCAACTATTTATGGGCAAAAAAAATCTCAGCACAGCAATTTTTTAATTTTTTTTTTACTGGTGGAAATGG
>JBAMNC010002532.1:0-21752 GCA_037902135.1 Cetoscarus ocellatus | reverse complement strand
TGTCCTGGACTGTCTCTGGGTTCTGGACTGTCTCTGGGTTCTGGACTGTCCCTGGACTGTCTCTGGGTTCTGGACTGTCCCTGGACTGTCTCTGGGTTCTGGACTGTCTCTGGACTGTCTCTGGGTTCTGGACTGTCGCTGGACTGTCCCTGGGTTCTGGACTGTCTCTGGACTGTCTCTGGGTTCTGGACTGCCTCTGGGTTCTGGACTGAGGCTCTTACTGGTCTTCCTGGTTCAGTAGCTCAGCTCCAGTTTGTCTGAGACGGCGCTGCGTCTGATTTTATTTTTGGAGCTGCTGACGTGTCGCTGCAGGTCTTCGGTCTGATTCGTCGGACCGGTTTGTCGTGGATGAACTCAAACCAGTTTGTCCTCTGAGATAATCTCAGCTTCGTGTGGTTCATACCTCAGAGGTTATCACTTTGGTTTCAGATTATTGTGATTTAAACACACGCGATCATTTTTTATCTTTCTCTTTATCTAAATAAATCCATCACAGCAGCGGCCTTCAAAGCTGCACTCTTATTTTGAAAGTCCTAACAGAGTGATAAAGGAGGATTTCTTTGTGAGGTCTTAAACAGAAAAGAAAAATAAGCTCTTATTTTGAAAGGCATTCTTAGTGTAGTTTAATGACCTTCAAAACTTAACCTTGATGTAGTTAAGGGGCTTTTATTGTGAAATCTCTTGTTTTGAAACTCATCCCTGGTATGGTTAAAGGGCTTTTAGTTTGAAAATACCTTTGTTATAGTTTAAGGACTTTTGTTTTGAAAATTACCCTTGGTATGGTTAAAGGGGTTTTATTTTGAAACTCACCCCTGCTGTGGTTGAAAGACTTTTAATTTGAAACCTACTCTTGGTTTGGTTAAAGGAGTTTCATTTTGAAAATAACCCTTGGTATTTTTAAAGGAGTTTTATTTTGAAAGTTAATTTGTGTATGGTTGAAGGACTTTTAATTTGAAACTTACCCTTGGTATGGGTAACCCTTTGACTGGCATTGTTACCATGCGGTTTACTTTTTGCTGCCTTACCACTGTATTTAAAACCCTGAAAGCCGTCTTTGTCTGTTTTTCCTTATTCACCTCTATGATTAGTGTTTGTAACACCTATAATACATGAAAACTAGAAAAAATCGGAAGTGAATCGTTGCTGTATAGCTCCTCAGAAATCTAACAGTAAGAGCATACATCGGATTAAGGAGACACCTTTTCACATATTTCCAGGTCCTTCAAACATCATAATTAAGTTGAAGGAAATAAATTTAATTATAAAAAAATGTATCTGATTCCTTAGCAAACTAGGTCAATCACTAAATCTCTAAATTTTGCTTTCAGCAGTTGCAGCAATGAAAGGAATATATTCATGTCAAGGATAACCCTTAATAGGCAAGCCAGCCAGCAGGTTTACCAACATATCTGCTTCCCGTTTGGGTAATCTGAAAAATTTAACCTGAAATGTTGTTAAATGAAGAGGAAGGAACACAATTTTACCAACAAATTATATATTGCAAATGTATTTCTTAGTTTGGAAGTCAAAGGTATATCAAGTTTTATACTGGGGCCCATTCTTTGTACTGTCAAGGGTCTTTCATTTTGAAACTGAGTCATTGTGGTTAAAGGACTTTCTCAGTTGTGTGGTATAATTTAAGGAGTTATTTTAAAATTAAACCTTGGTGTCTTATTTTGAAATTTATTTTTTGAATGATTAATAGACTCCACCCACTCTTCTTCAGGTGATGGAGCCCCTCCCCCTTTTGTCAGCAGCTCGGCTAATGGCGTCTTTCCAACTTTGTCCGGCATCACTGACATCATCGCTGCAAACATCCCATCATTGGCTGGGCTAGCCAACTCCATTGGAGGCTCCGCCCCCACCTCAACTGCCCCCCTGGCCCCCTCAGCCCCCCCTCCATAGACAGCATTGGTGACAACATAGCTGCTAACATACCTAGCTTAGCAGACACTGTTAGCAATGTGGCTAGCCCAGCTGCTGCCACAACCGCCCCATCCAGCCCACCTGGACCTGAAGCTAACAAAGGTACAGCTAGGCTAGATAGCATTTTTACCTCGTTAGCAAACATGCCTAGCATAACAGGGATTGCAGGTAGTGGAGCTAACCCAGCTGGAAGCACTGTGACTCGGCCCACTACCACACCGTCAACCCCAGCCCCTCTGTCGCAGATCACTGGAGCAGAAGGAGCTGCTGAGTCCACAGATGGAGGTACCGCCATTTTTCCCATAATCCTGCTGGTTTAACCCTTCACCTGCCCTGACTCCACTCTGTCTGCTCCAGGTGTGAAGCAGAGTCGTCATCCAATCAAGGAGGAGGATTCGTACATCACTGTGTTAGCGCTCTGGGGTAGCCAAGAAGAGCTGGACACTGGCTCATCCAATGAGGAAGAAGATCCTGGAGCTAGCTCCGCCCCCTCTGGAGCAGACAGAGAACCTGCGGCTAATACTTTGACAAACAGCATCAGGTATGTACACAGCTAATGCTAACATGCTAATGTGCTAATATATCAGCTGTTCACTTGTGTTTTGAAAACCTACCACAATTTTACATGGCTAATGCTAATATGCTAACATGTGACATTGTTAATTTTGTTGACTTATTACTTTTGTCATAGTTTTCGTCAACAACCTTTTTTCCCCTGATGAAAACTAGACAGTAACTCATAAAAACAAGTGCACATGCAAAAAAAGTCAAACTAAATTAACTGACATTTTCATCAACAAATAAAAACTAGACTAAAATGTCTGACAGAGACTTAATCCAATCAGACCTAATTTGGTCATGTAGAAAGTAGAGACAAGTTAGGAATATATCCAATCACAGCTGCTTTGGTTGTGTGGAAAGGTTGGATGAGTTAAGAGGGACATCCAATCACAGCTGCCTTAGCTTGGTGGTGGTGGGATAAGTTGTGGAGCGATCCAATCAGAGCTCCTCTCTTTATGAATTGATATATTCATGTAGAGCAGGTTCACTGTTTGTTGTCAGTTCTGGTATTGTAACTGAGATGCTCTGCCAGGTAGCCTAAATAAAGGTGACTGCATTTCACACAAAAGGTCAATTTGCTTCTGTTCATTTATACATTCAGACTTTACTAGCATTCAATAAAGGGTTATTAGATGTTTGATTTTATCCAAGTGTAAAACATGACTTCAGAAATTCAAGGAAACATAAAAATGCCTTACCCTTTACACTTCATATTTTAGTTGACTAAATTTACAGTAGATTTCATCGATTTAAATGTTGTGAAATTTCATCAATCAAAACTAGAATAAAATTAAAACAATTTAGATGACTAAATTATGACTAAAACTGAAAGATATTTTAGGGAAAAGACTAAAACTGAAACCAGTGTGCAAACTTTTGCAAACTCTTTCGTGGGGACTCACTAATATGTGTGTGTGTGTGTGGGGGGGGGGGGGGGGGGGGGGGGACCTCAGAGCTCAGAGTGAGACAGCGAGGTCAAAACACATGTATTATTACAAGCCTGCTTGCCTTATGTCACATATAAGCACATATCAAATCACATCCAACCTCCACACGCATCAAATCTTAATCAAAACCAAAACATGCCAGTCTGGCTACAAGGAATCAAGTCCGCGTTAACATGTGCAAAATGACCTCTGACATACTATAACATGCATCAACAAACCAATCAATGACACCGCACACACATGACCATCATAAATTAAAGAAATCGACCACGCTGTCGTTTAGGACGTTTAGGACATAGACAAGCCCCAACACTTCTATGGTGAGGACAAGAATTGCATGCAGGGCGGCATCTTTATTAAAGTTAAATAGTGGCGAATCACTCTTGTGTGCAAATCGTACGTTAAAAATAGCCTAATTTTACACGATCCATGATTATGACAATACAGCAAACAAAACATAGAGGAAATGCATGGGAAAAAACAATATTTTGCCAATATTTTAGAGAACCCCCCCAAAATTTCACAAATCATGTTTTCAGGGGAGCTCATGTCTCATTACTGGGGGCTGAGACCCCCCTGGCCCCCCCGTAGCTCGCACCATGCTGTGACGTTAACACTGGGGGCTGCTAATGCATCAGCGCTGCGCTGGTGTTCTTTAATAACATGAGCTTTAGGTATGTACACAGCTAATGCTAACATGCTAACATGCATTCTGTATTATGCTGTAATCATATCTGTTTGTTTGTTTTCCTGTTTGTTTGTTTGTTTGTTTGTTTGTCCTCTGGCCTGATGTCGGTCATTTTCTCTGCCCCACTGGCTCCTCTCTGGTGTCCACGTCTTTCAGCCTCCCTCTGAGTCCCTCTGGTCGTCTCGTCCCCACCCGGCCGGCCCCGCCCCCTCCAACACCTCCTGACAAATCAGCGAAGCCCCTGAAACAGAAGACACCCAGGTGCGAACACGGAAACAGACGCCTGGTCCCTGTCTCTGCTCGTTACAAGATTCATCTGTGATCTGATTGTCTTAATCCTTTCTACCAAATCTCAGTTTGATTATTGAACATTGATCAGATCAGTTTGATTATTGAACATTGATCAGATCTGTCTGATCAAACCCTCTCTTGTGCTGCAGAGCGGCCACCATCAGGGTGTCCAGAAAAAAAGGAGGCAACAAGAACTCCACACCGCAGAGCGCAGTGGTTCGATCCAGCTGGCTCGACGTCTGGAAGGGATTCAGGTAAGGACTGGGCAGAGGGATGAGTAAAGGGATGGATCAATAAAATGATGCTTGGACTGACGGATGGTTGGACCAACAGTCCTCATGTTTCCATCCCTCTCACAGGCACAGTGTTTTGTGGGCATCACTGGACGGCCAGCTGATGTCTCTGTGGAAGAAGCGAACAGTAAGTCTCTGTCTGTTTATCTGTCCATTCAATCATCTGTCCATCTCTGTGTTGATGGTGCATTTGATTCGTTGACAGGACCGTTTCAGCGAGCTGCTCTTCCATGTCTCCAGCATCACCAACATAAAGAAGCAGGACAAAGGCAGGTTCTCCGTCTTCTTCAGGAAGAAACATTATGACTTCATGGCCCACAGTGACGGTGAGGAACACGCTGATGCACTGATTTGTGCAGAGCACAGGGCCTATCGTCCAACCTGTGAAGCTCAAGTGTCATTTAATAGCTCACGAAAACAGACATCAGATGATGGTTTGCTCCTGTTCGGACCCATTTGTCTGATAATGAGGAGGTTGGGAGCAAAGCAAGGGTGTTCCTCACCTGAGGATACAGAGAAGGAAGTTCTTATACCTGCTCTAAAATCTAAAACCATGTTTATTTATTTTCTGCTAAAAAACACTCCCCTGTAAACATGCTGTAAACATGTTTATCTGCTATAAACATGTTACACCTGCTGTAAACATGTTTATCTCCCCATAAACATGTTACACCTGCTGTAAACATGTTTATCTCCCCTGTAAAAATGTTACATCTGCTGTAGACATGTTTTATCTGCTATAAACATGTTCTATATGCTGTAAACATGTTTATCTCCACTGTAAACATGTTCTATATGCTGTAAACATGTTTATCTCCACTGTAAACATGTTCTATATGCTGTAAACATGTTTATCTCCCCTGTAAACACGTTACATCTGCTGTAAACATGTTTTATCTGCTATAAACATGTTCTATATGCTGTAAACATATTTATCTCCAATGTAAACATGTTACATCTGCTGTAAACATGTTTATCTCCCCTGTAAACATGTTATATCGGCTGTTAACATGTTTATCTCCCCTGTAAACATGTTACATCTGCTGTAAACATGTTTATCTCCCCTGTTAACATGTTACATCTGCTGTAACCATGTTCTATCTGCTGTAAACATGTTTATCTCCCCTGTAAACATATTACATCTGCTGTAAACATGTTTTATCTGCTATAAACATGTTCTATATGCTGTAAACATGTTTATCTCCCCTGTAAACATGTTACATCTGCTGTAAACATGTTTTATCTGCTGTAAACATGTTTTATCTACTATAAACATGTTCTATGTGCTGTAAACATGTATCTGCTATAAACATGTTCTATATGCTGTAAACATGTTTATCTCCCCTGTAAACATGTTACATCTGCTGTAAACATGTTTATCTCCCCTGTTAAAATGTTACATCTGCTGTAAACATGTTCTATCTGCTGTAAACATGTTTATCTCCCCTGTAAACATGTTACACCTGCTGTAAACATGTTTTATCTGCTATAAACATGTTCTATATGCTGTAAACATGTTTATCTCCCCTGTAAACATGTTACATCTGCTGTAAACATGTTTTATCTGCTGTAAACATGTTTTATCTACTATAAACATGTTCTATGTGCTGTAAACATGTTTATCTCCCCTGTAAACATGTTCTATCTGCTGTAGACATGTTTTATCTACTATAAACATGTTCTATGTGCTGTAAACATGTTTTATCTGCTGTAAACATAAACATTTTAACATGGAGGGTGGTTTGGACTCCTGCTGCTTTAACCACAGCCCCTACTGGACATCAGAGGAACTGCAGTTTTTTCTTTAAATAGAGTTATTATTATATTTATTATTACGGACTTGCTGCTGTTTTCGCTCAAGATTGGACAGTGAATAGTTTTAGAGTGGAGATAAACAATAGGGAATGACATGTGGGAAAGACAGACCTCCACAACACTAACACAATCACTGATCACCTGCACCATGCCCCCCCAACATGGACACATCTGCACCCAGGAGCTTCGTTTCCTATCATGGTCTTCAGTGTTTAACACCACATTGCTGTTGGACAGTGTTGAGCAGCAGAGCCATCATCCAAAAGGTTCTTCTTCATGTGTTCTTTATCCTCAGAGGTCCATGAGGGCTGGGTCACATCTCTGCTGGCGTCTCGAGGCCAGCCAAGTCCCGCCCCTCCAAAGCTGCATGGACAAATCACCATCAAGGACCCTCGAAGCCGCGTCTATGCCGCACTGTGGGGTCATGACCTTTGGATCTACCCTAACAAGGAGGGCTTCCAGCTTGGCATCGCTTCCTTCTCGGTCCCACTGAACGTGGCGTCAGTGAAATCAGCGGGAAAGCACTCGTTCACCCTGATCACGCCATACAAGAGCTTCACGTGAGTATGGAAACCGGCCTGAGCTATCCTACACAGTCTGTACGTAACATGTAACCCTTTTCCCCCTCCCTCTGTCTCTGTGACTCCGCCCTGTCCCTCTCTGACCCCTCCCCCTGACTGTAGCCTGTCCGTTGATTCGTCGAAGGATCAGTCCACCTGGATGGAGGCCCTGTCCTCGTCCATCAGCAGCGCTCTGTCCTGCAGCCAGGTGACGCAGCGTCTTTGGGAAAACCCTGACAACAAAGTATGTGGTGACTGCGGATCAGCCAATCCTGAGTGGGCGTCGGTCAACCTGCTGCTGGTCATCTGTCAGTCCTGTGCAGGTGAGAATAAACGCACCAATCAGAGGTGCTGAACCTGTTCTGCCGGGGACAGAAACATCATTGCGTCTCACCTGGATGATTTAAACCCACCTGGATGTGTCCTCAGGTCATCACCGAGCTCTGGGCGCCAACCTGTCCAAGGTACGCAGTCTGAAGATGGACAACAAGGTGTGGACTGAACCACTCGTCCAGGTGAGGGGGAGATCAAGCCACTGCTGGAAGGAGTCACCACCTGCTAAATGTTTCATTAATGACCTTTGACCTTTCTTCTCCCAGCTGTTTGTTTCCTATGGGAACCGGCTGGCCAATCAGGTGTGGGCTCCAGTGATACCCGTGACAGAGCAGCTTCGTCCAGAGTCCACTGACGAGGAGAGGTCAAGGTTCATTGTGGATAAATACAGCAGGGGGCGCTACAGACGAGTCCACACTCTGGCCTCATCTCCACCTCTGATGGACCAGGTGAGTCCCGTCCAGAGACTCCTCCCACAGCTAAGAGGACACACATTGCTGCACACATCTCAGCCTCAGATTTATCATCAACAAAGCGTCACCATGGCAACACTGTTGAACAGCTGTGGTGAAAAGTCCCTCATTGAATGAACGGAGAAGGGTTTCCCAAAAATGAGCAAAACACTGATCCTGTAAGCCCTGTGCCTTCATCAAATGTCCTCCTTCAGACTTCAGTTTTACTTCTAAACGTTCACAAACTTCTCAACTCCTCATGTGAAATTCATCTTTGTGATATCTGCGACAGGTTTTCAATAATTACTGTTAAAGTTCAGGCTGATTTTCACTCTCTCTCAGTCGTTAACAATAGTGGTCTATGTATGCGTCCATATATGGAAGAGAGCGATGACATCATCACTCAGAGCACGGCTGAGTCTGATTAAAACGCAAAAATTCTCTGAATAAATCACTGTTCTTTTTCCCCTAGAAAAATCAATGAAACAGAAATGAAGCCAAACTCACCCTGCTTCTGTTGGCTGTTTCACTGAAGCAGAAATATGAACGGTTTTGTTCAGAAGAAGCTCAAACGAAGAGCGAACCTCACCAAACTGTCCATTGACCTCCATTCAAAGTCTCTAATTCTGAGTTTGTTGGTCTCTGAGTTTTACTTCTCCAGTCAGGACACATTTCTGCCAAACCTGAGATAAATATGACATCTCTGCGATCCTCAGAGGGTCTGCTCTCATATGATGTCTTCAGTTTTAGTGTGATTCCTACAGTTTAACTTTTACAGCAAGAAATGTGGAAACTAAAACCAAACTGTTCCTCATCAGCCCTCAGGCCCCATGATGGAGAGGAGAGCCTGTCAGGACTCACTCTGATGGATGATGTCATCATGATGACGTCATCACAGATGATTGAAATGAGCCTAATTGAAGCACATTGACCACGCCCTGATCCATGCTCTGATCAAGACAACCTCCAGGGCTGATTATGAAGCCAGTGCTGAAGTGCCATACTCTGTAGTTCCTGGAGTGTCCTCTAGGGGCCGTCTAAACCCTGTAGCATTGGTCAGGTGTAAACTTCATAAACCTTTCTTGTGTTTCAGAGGCTGCGTCAGGTGGTGTGTGGAGGCGACGTGGAGGAGACCATGTCTCTGATCTGCTCAGGGACAAAGGTCAGTCCTCACTCTGATATCTCAGCTCATGAACTGCAGCGCGTCCTCATAAATCATGTTTTGGTTTGTTTGTGGTTGAACACATCCTCCAAACCTCTCCATGGTTTCTGTGACAGACAGCTCAGTTTGTTTTTTCAGTTTTAGTGAATTTTGGATGATTGCAGTCCAAACACAGCGCCATGATAGGGTTCAGGGCTTTGGTATCAAACAGGTGTCCATATGACCTCCTGTTGACCTTTCATGAGTTACAGTACGATTAAATTAAGTCCACGTCAGGACAGGAGTTCTGGACTCTTCATTAAATCCAGATCCAGTCATTCCCAGGACCAGCACCACAGACTTTCTCTTGTTTTGTGTCTGAATGTGGAGGCTGTCCTCAGACTGTGTGAAGGCAGACCCTGCCACAGGACTTTATGGTTGGGGGTAGTTTCATGTTCATTTCTATTCCAGCCTTAAGTCTGACTGGTGTTATGGTTTAACTGGTGGCTGTGTTATCTGGTGACAGCGGGTTGGTTGAACAATGTTTATTTATGTTTAAATTTGAGACATTTATGATAATCCTGATCTAATCCTGTTATTTATCACTTTCGCTGGTGATCTGGTTGGTCTACATGTGATGTAACCATGGCAACCACAGACAGAGGCAGCAATGGGTCACCAGTCAACATGGGCACGTGTGAAACTAGAACACCAGGCCATGTATGATCAGAGTGAGGGCGGGGTGGAGTCTGTGATCATGTGATCATCAGCATGCAAACAAAAACATGTTTACATGAACTTCTCTGGAAAATTAATTTCATCTTCATCTCGAGTCAAAAACCAAACCTCAGTCTCTGAACCTGGATCTGGACCTGGACCTGAACCTGTCCTGACACACCTGAGCCACTGTAGGGTGGACATTTGAAGTTTAGCTGTGATTAATAACAATATTATTGTACTGATGATTGTCTTACCTGTCCAGGTGTGTCAGTCAGACCTTCAGAGCCCCTCCCCCATCCTGCTGGCTGAGAGAGCCAATCAGGCTCTGCAGACAGAACTGCTCCGCCTCAATGAGTACACAGGTAACAAACGCCGTGTGTCCCCTGCTTTATGCATTGTGCTAAATTTACTCTATGCAGGTGTGGGCAGGTATGACCAGGTATGACCTTTAGGGTCAGAGTGGGGACATAAGACAGGGACAGTAGCAGAGACGACCGAGACAGGAAGTTTAGAGACAACCTGAGACATCAGGACCTCCAGTTTTCCTGACCAACAGGGACATGACGGACTCGTTCTCCCGTAGAGGTGAGGTTGGTGTATGGGTTCAGCTGGTGACCATGTTACTTGGTGCCTGTCGCTGGTCTTGTGTGTTTGTTGTTGTCGTAGTTTTGTTTATTCTTCTCCCAGATGTGATCAGAGTGTTTCTGATTTAACGTCAGAGGATGCTCGTCCTTCATCCAGCTCTGTCTCTGCTCTCACTCAGAGGTCCCCCCTTACCTGCCGCAGTCAGCCAATGGGAGGACTGACTCCGCCCCCTCAGGTAGAATGACTCACCTGTATGAATAGCTCATAGTGAGAAATATTGTTTGAGTGTACGGTGGCCCTCACAGGACAAAAGTCTGTGTGTCTGCAGGTGAGGAAGACGAGGAGCTTCACGGTAAACTGGAGGACGACCGTTTCCTGTTCTCGCTAGAAAACCAGTCAGCAGCGTGTGACGTCCTCGACCTGCGAGAGGTTCTCTCCGTCTTCACCAAACACGGGTCAGTACTGCAAAAATACTACAAATACCTCTAATATAATGAATATTTAGCTCACTGGTCCTGTCAGCAGTAAATGAAGTTTAGTCTAAATCACTAAGAAGCTTTTTGTGTTTCAGAGACGAGCATCAGTTTGAGATCGTCACTCTCACCGAAAACCTGATCTGTGCTGCTGACGACCACGAGGCGCTGCTGAGTCACATGATCCACATCCTGAAGGTAAACACGTATGACGACAGGAACCCCACTCAGACCTCACATCAACAGGGTCTTTGGTCTTAGGCATCTGGTCTGCAGACCGTGGTCCTGATGCTCAGGGTGGACGGCCCTCGGTATCTGAGACCTCAGACCGAACCCATCTGGGTCAGTGTGGAGGGTCTGGGTGTTCTTAGTCTACATGGTCTGGGCTCCAGCCTCTAAAACCACATTAGACAGATTGAACTTCATCCTTGGAGCTCACAGGGTCTTTAAGGTCTGGTAGATTTTCGGTTTGGCGGGGTGGACCTAGGGTCCACATCACATGACAGCTCAGTAAAGCTATATCTCCAGTTAAGTTACCTGTACGTCTTTTCTTGGTGTTTCCAGGTGATCCTTCCAGGGGGTGTGTCTTATGCAGAGGTGGGAGGGGCCTCTGCCGTCAGTAAAGTGTCTGTTGTTAATGTGGGCGGAGCCTCAAGTCTCTTTGACGCCTGGTTGTTGCTGTGGGAGGAGGGGGTGAGCATCCACCCCATCAACAAACATGCTCAGCAGACCATGAGGATGGAACTGAGCATGCTCAGTAACCATGGTAACGTTTTTTTCACTACCCACAAGGTGTTATTTTTAAAGATAGTTTCACCCTTTATACAAAATTCAGCCTGAGTCTGAAATACGTTTCTTGACAATGATTTTATTTTCAGACAATAATGAAACCAAACCTCACGGCATGAACTCTCTGCTGAAAATGGAAACATCGTGTTTGAGTTTGTCACACTGACAGGACACTTGATTACTTACCATGAAGAAGAGTTAGCATGAAACTGAGGAGAATTCATGAGTCAGAGACAGAATCAGTCTGATCTCCATGGAGAAAGAAGCAGAGAGAAAATGTCTGAATGTTCACATTTGTGTTTCTTTAGTTCGATATTTCACTGAAGTTTGAGGTTAGCTCAGGTCAGTCTGAATTAAGAAACAGACCTTTACAAATCAGCCATTTGCATTTGTGAATAAACAGATATTAATACATTTCCGATGAACAAGTTTGAATAATTCTTCCTGTTATTAAGTCATCATCATCCTCTGCACCTGGTCAACTGTGAGATTTATTAAACTCTATATGCCTTTAGTGTTACAGACTTTTTAGCTTTACCGTGAAGGAAGTTCAACAAAACAACAAGGAGGCGTGACCATCCCCGCCTCTGTATAATTGGATTTATCAAGAGGTCGAAAAAATATATTAATAAGGTGTTGACCCGTGATGCTGAAAAATCAAGCCAGTGCTGGAGAGGCAAAAACTGCAGACATTTTTACAGACTAAGTAAACATCTTTACAATCTGGACCAACAGTCTGAATATCTCGTATATCTAAAGGCTCTGTCTGTTCTGGAGTCAGGAGCCTGATCGACATGGTTACATCCTGCACAGTCTGTCAGGAGGTTGATCCAAAGTTAGGTTGACGGCATTTACAGTTTTAACAACAGGCTGATGTCATGACTTTGTCCAGCTCTCTACAGTCAGTGACTGAAATATAATGTCAAGAAAAATATTCCAAGTCGACTTCAATACTTCAGCTTTATTCCTGACCAATATTTTATTTATCAGCACCATTTTGACTTTTTATAGAAGTTCGTTTCTCTTCCTAACGTGTAAGCAGAGAGTCAGAGCCCAAAGAGTTCAGAGAAGTAAAAATCACAGAGGTAACAGGGTTAAGAACGATGATATGATGCTAACATCAGGTCTGATTTATTTTGGTACAGTTATGGATCTGTCGGAAAACAACATCACCTTGGCAACCACAGACGGGTATGTAACACTCACCTAATTACACCTGAACTTGTTAATTAAAACTTAATAAGTGAGAGCTATGAAGTATCAGAATAAAACCTTTTTACAACAGAATGATTCTTTTTCACAAAGCAACTCATTTGACTACTCTTTAACTGCCCGTTAACTACTCATTAATTACTCATTAACTACTCAATTAACTACTTGTTAACTACTCATAAACTTCTTAACGTCTCAGTGAAGTACTCATTAAACTTCTCAATTAACATCTCGTTTAGCTACTCTTTAACTACCTTGTTGTTTGCATGGTCGTGTCTGCAGGAGTGTGTCGGTGCGATTCCAGGAGCAGCACAGCTGTCAGTCCTGGTTTAACGAACTGCAGAGAGCTCTGTCCAATCAGAGAGCAGCTCCACAGCATCCTGCCGCCAATTACAGCACTGTTCAAAATAAGATGGAGGAAAGAGCATCTTTCACTGCTGTTTGCCCTCTAATGTGCCCCCTTGGAAGTCAAAACGCGTGTTAAAGTTGCCTCTAAGAGTCAAAATGCGCTCTAAAGTGCAGTCTTGGGAGCTGAAACGTGTGTAGAAGGTCCATCTGTGCCCTCTTGGGCTTCTAAACGCATACTGAAGTGCCGTCCTGGTTGGCAAAACACACTAAACTGCCCTCTTAAGCGGAAAAACACACTAAACTCCAGAAGGCCATTAGGAGTAAGAAATACTATGGAAGATTACTGTTGTAATGACTTACGTTGGGACCTTTTTTGATCTATATTGAGCCAGAACTATCTCACAGAGCCAGTTTTGATTTTCTGGGGCTAATATGGTGTTAAATGCCAGGCATGAAAATCCCTCACCTTTCAGTGAAATGTGCCGGTTTGAAATCAAAGTAGGTGAAAGATTATCAGTGAACCGCAAACATGTGCACGCACCTGAAAGAGGCCTTGAATTGGACAAAAACATTCACTCTACAAGCGCAAGTGCATGGAAATATAAGCGCGAAGGGCCTCAAATCAGCAGTGTTTTCTCTGGGAAGGTGGGGGAATACTGCTGCCTGATTGATTTGAGAAGCATTTGGAAGCTTAAGACGCCTCGCCAGTCCAAGTGGAATATAGCTAATAATAATATTTGCGAAAGGTAAATATATCACCAGAAGAATTTAAGCTTGCTCAAAGAGGCATCATAACATTTATGAATAACGTTAGCTAACACAGTAGATATAATGAAGATATCTAAACAAGCCTCCAGTGGAAAATTAATTAATGCATTTCATGAGAGAAGTTATCAGTATCTTATATAGCATAATGGTACCTTGTATAGATAGATATTTTATCATATGTTCATATGTTCCTGTAATTCTGCTTGAATTTTATGTCAAAATGCATCAGATTGATGCTTTTAAATATGAAATATTCAAAATTTTCTTACCAGGGAGCATGCCCCTGGACCCCCTAGAGGGGTCATATCCTTTACACCTTTTTCACCCTTCACCCATTTTCATGCCTGAATGCGCTGGAATACAGGAAATGGCATCTTCTTAATCAAAAATGTTCTGGGGGAAGACCCCCAGACCACTTAGGATTTATTTATTTATTTATTTATGTGTGTTCTTTATAGTCCAACATTAAATTAACACAGTTCTTGACTACAAACTAACTTGAGTAGTCTGTATAGTTAGTCTGTTTTAGAGCTATATAATGTGCCACTTGTATAAATTATAAACACGTCTAAATTGCCCCTTGAAAACACGTGAAACCTAGTGCCCTCTTCAGTGGTGAGAACGCGCTGTATGTACTCTGTTTTTCCATTTTGCCACTCCCCCTGAAAAAGTCCGTGCACGCACTGCCAAAGTACACGTTTAGACCATGACCGTTGTAAATATATTCCCACACTACACAAATAAAAACACCCTTTGAACACCCTCATTAAAGTGATCTGACATTTGGTAGAGCGAAGATTCAGACCACAAGTTTCACGGCAAACATCAAATTTATGCTGCAAGGTAAATGTAAAGGGGTCACTAAGCTGTGTGGGTTTCTGTGGTTTGTCTCTCTTTTCTTTACCTGAAGAACAAAATGTTTACACATGGAGGGGGGGGGTATTGCATGTCAATGTTTCCATGGGCTCAAGATCAAGAAGTAGGGTTTACCCGCTTTACAGTGTCCTAATTTTCAACAGCTATTTCCAATTTGCCTACTTTCAGTCATTACATCTGGACTGTATCAGATCTAGATGTTTTTTGGATCAACTTCCTACAGGCTGATACAGATACCCTGTGTTTGGCAGAGTTTCTAGGACTTGAGTGCTGCTGGCTGCCAATCTGAGGTACTGACAAAAAGCACAAGAGCTTCAGCTGCATCACACAATTTATATCCAAAGACACACAAGACGGTGCCAGAATGATGTTATGAGCAAATAAAAGAAAAGCTCTGAAGGATGTAGAAGGATTATGTCTTATCACATGATCTAAAAGTTTACTAGAAGTACTTGACTTTTACTGGAACAAACTAGTAACACTACATTTCCTATCAGGAAGAATGGAAACTAAAATGCATTAAACACTGCAGAAAAAGTTGAGACTGTATGATTGGCTGTCAAGAAGTGTCAAAAAAATCATGAAAATACTCAAAATGTTGAATATTGTGAAACTTCTGTTGGAATAATCAGAAACATTTGATTCCCTTGCATGAATTGTATGGGAAAGTTAAAATGCATACAAGAACTGATGAAAATGCTGAATAATGAGAAGCTGACATATTGGTTGCTGTTTCGCTATGTGCATAGTATAATGAGGTACTGAGTTGTATGAAACTAACAGTTTAAACACACTGTATGTGTGTAAGGCACATGATGACTGCAGCACTTATTACCTCTGCCAAGGAGGTTATGTTCTTTCCGCATTTATCTGCCTGTTTGTCTGTTTTTGTTCAAAATAACTTGAAAAGTTCTGAACAGATTTGGATGATATTTTCAGGAATTGTGGGAAATGAGATATGGAAGAACTGATTACATTTTGGGGGTGATCCGGATCACCGTCTGGATCCAGGAATTTTTCAAAGGATTCTTTAACATTGCCAGATAGGACCATTTTCGCCAAAGTGGACCGAAGCTGCTTGGCAGAGGTCCGGCTCTCTGAGTGCTTTTCTAGTATTTCATTTGGATTTGCACCACTGACTGTAGAAAGAGGACAAGGCCATGCAACGTCAGCGGTTTGGTCGTCAGAGGAGATTTTAGAATGCTTTTTAAGCCAATCCATTATTGCACCCATACTGTAATCATCTTCTCATCTTAACTTTGGATCAACCTACAGACAGAGAGAGAGGCTGAGATTAGAGCCACCTGACCAAAAGCAACAAAGTAGGCTTGTAGCTTTGGAAATATTCTATTAATAAAAAAATGCATGACATAATCCCCTTATGAACAGTAAGAGTTTTTGTATATATTTAGTAGATAGACCAAAGCCGATTATTGAACCAGGATGTAAATATAGTAGTGATGAGCAATACCATAATTCTTTTTCAATCGAAACACTGGTGACACTTTTTGCTGCTCTTTTTGGTACTGACATGAAAGCAATCACCTAAAATTAAGTTATAGTTTTCAGAAATTTGCAGTTTTTCAATGACCAAAAGCACAATTAGGTCTTAGCCAAATCATACCATTTGTGAATATTTTCCTATGTATGAATTGTCTCTAGAACACTTTGTGGAGTAAACAGGGGAAGTGGGCCTTCAACCTCAGCTGTTTAAAATGTTTGCTTTTGTGAATTGGTCTTGAAAAAGCTCCATGCTACAGTCTACTCCAACTTGCTAGTTGGTGGCTCTGTTGTCCATATGGACAAATAATTTCAGTTTGATTTAAGATGCTAAGATTTTAGGGCTGTATTTATTAATGTTTCCTTTTTTCCTATTTGATTAAAAAAAAAATAAAGATGTCAAAAATCTTAAAAAGATATAATGCTTCACTTAGAGTCTCAAAAACAATATTTGTCACATTTTTCAATAGAAAAAAACAACAATGTAAAAATGTTAATAATTTGTTTAAAGAGATCAAAAGAGCTCCAGCAACACTTGTTCAAGAAACAACTTTATTAGACTGATGCATTTTGGCTTGTGGCCTGATGAAGGCCACAAGCCAAAAGTTGTTTCCTGAACTACAAGTGTTGCTGGAGCTCTTTTGATCTCTTCAAGATTTTTTCTCTCCACCTTGGAAGTTGGTGAAGAACTTCACCAGAACTTCTGACCTTTAATAATTTGTTTAAAAAAAAGTCTTAAAGATGAGACATTTTGAAAGGTTGCTTGAGAGTGTGATATTATATTACTTATAACAGTCGAGGATAGTATTAGTTGAAATATTCATTTTTGAAACACTATGTTTGAGGGGTGGTTTGAGAGGGGGCAAAAGACATTATGTTCTTACAGGAGAGGCTCCCTCTCCCACACTTTTAAAACCCCTGATCTAGACTTCAGATCGTTAAAATGTTTAATCTAAAGTTTTAAGCCACAGTAAATACACTGAAGAGCTACTTTGCCATTAAAGACAAAAGTGAGATATATATATTTGTGATAAACTGATAATAAAAAAAAACAATTAAAATTTACTTTAAAATATTTTGTGGAACTATTTTCTTTCCATCATTCGAACTCTAGTTTGTTACTTCGCAATTTTTACACATGAATGGAATCAATGTGTAGGCTTTTGCAACCAGTTTTATGACATCAATAGCTCCAAACCTAATCAAGCAATAGCTAAGGGAAGTTTAAATTTGTAGATCATAAGGTTTTACAAATTTATGCACCCTCTAATTTGAGACCCAGACAGGAACTGAAGAAAGAAGAGGTTTCCTGCATGCAAACACACTTCTTAAAGGTGTCTCAAAGTGACAAAAGAAAAACTGACTGACAAAATTTTTTTTAATAAGTCTCAAAATATTTACTTTACAATTTACACAAACATTGTTCAGTTCAAACGTAGCAGTAACAGTATTCATATATACTTAGAAACTTCACAGTGCATAAATAAACATAATAGTGAGAAAATTATCACAAAAATTACTCCTGTTATTCTTGCATATTTTTACATTGTGTGCTTTCCAATCTCAAATTCATACACAACACAGCACAAATATTGCTAATATTCTGCTGAGTAACACTTGTCCATGTGTATTTTTCCTTTATTCTCTTGCAAGGGAGGAATCCACATCCTTGTTCTTCCTCCAGAATCCATCAAAAGAAAAGTAATACAACAGAGGATCCAGACAGCAGTTCACACTTGCGAGACATATCAGCGGTGTGAGATCATGTCTCAATGTTTTTGTTGTGAGAACAGCCACTGACAAAGGCAAGAAAAACACAATGAACATGATCAAGTTCATGACAAAGAGAAGCATGACTTTCACCTTGTTGTTGATCCTTTCTGAGTCATTCAGATGTCTGTTTAGAGTACAGGACACCAGAGCGGTGCACACAATGTTGACTGCCAGCATGCTGAACACCAGCACAGGCTGAATGTAGAGCATTGTTGATGAAGAAGAGCCGCGTGATTGAAAGCATGATGATTCGGTCATGTTGCCCAAAAACCTTGAATAGAACACACTCTCCGGAATGTTTATTATCACCACGAAAAGCCAAACAAGTGCTGCAGCTTTCCAGGCATTAGATGATGTCCGAAGGTGGCGTGACCTCAGAGGATAAACCACAGCCAGCAGCCGGTCCACACAGATGAAGGTGATGAAGAAGGCACTGGAGCGGACATTGTTGCGAAACAGCATTGTCACACTAACGCAGGCAAAATCATTTAAAGGCCAGGTGCCTGTTGCATAAAAGTAGACCCTCATAGGCAAGGAGATGATAAGCAGCAGGTCTGAAATAGCCAGGTTGATCATAAAGACGGCACTGGGTGACTTGTGGCTGTGGCGGCGCAGAAGAATGAACAGTGCTATGGCATTGAGAGGCAGACCCACCAGTATTACAGATCCAAACACAAAAGAATAAGTTGGGTTCCTCAATTCTGTCCCATTCTCTCTTGAAGTGATGTTACTCATGTTTATCCTCCTGTGTGAAATGCAGAAGTGCAGGCAACTGAATGTAGCTCTGACAAAATCCACAAAAAAAACTCGCCTCAGCACGAATCAGATCTCACTACATCACTCTGAACAAAAAGTTACCGCCACATGTTGGAGGGACTAAAAGCACTGAAACAGGAAGCAGCTCAAGCAAGAAGTGGAATGATGTGAAGTGAAAGGTTACTCAAGTTTGGGTGAGTGTCTTAAAGCAACAGTGTGGAATAGCAGTTTCAAATCAATCTGTTTAACAGAGAATGATGTTAGACCCATTTCCACAGAGTGCACCAGTAGCCTTTTTAAGCACTTTCTAACTTTGGTCATGGAGTGCTGATCTCATGCTGAAGTAAAAGTCGATGACTTCATGGTACTAAATTATAACAGCTTTCTGCTCAAAAGAAGCCCATACCCTTGCTTTAGTAGGCCTGCTGACTTCGTTAGACTTGACAGACAGGGTTGTCTTTTAATCTGTATTTTTTAATTTTCCTTCTCTAATTGAAATAAAACACCATCTAAGTAACAGCATTCAAGTATCAAACAACTTAATTGCCAATGATCCCTCATGTGTAGAGGGAACACATTGATTGATATAAAGATGAACATCTTAAAATTCATACTTTTGCACTGAGCTTCGAGCATGTCAGTGCCGGCCTCAAATGAGCAGGGTGATCTGAGCAAATTTTGATTTTATTATTTACGGTTTAAAAACATTCATTCTCATGATCTGGTATTTTAAAGACTTTTCAAATTCTGTGAGGGACAGTTTTCTTAAATGCCTGCACACAGTCAATCATTCATATTAAACATTTAGACAAACACCGTGTTTAAGTGAATGGTAACTATGTATACTTAATTACAACACATGACAAAAACACTATTCAATGTTTAAAACAAAGTTTGATCCTGGAGTGGAGAAAGAAAGGCTATCTAGAGAAAAAAAAACATTCATCCTCCCCTCTTGATGCATAGAGTGCACAGTGACTCCTGTCCCCACAAATTCTGAAGTGTTCCACTGACAGCCTTTCACTAATTTAATCCCTGCTTAGTTAGGAGTATTGTAAAAGTCATGTCTGAAGACTGATGAGTCATTTCTGAGTAAATCCTGCGATAGCCTTTTCCACGCGTCATCACAATATTTTAGGGTAGTACTCAATACCAAGAGTATTACCAAAAGAGAAATAATTGCTTTAACCTGATGTTAAAGCAATTGCAGTGCTCAAAGCTCCTCAACTCGAGATCAGTGCACAATTAGTGTGGCACAGTCAGCAGCCAACGGAGGGATTGTGAATACTGACTCTGAGAGGGACATGTTGATTATGTAGTTTCAGGTTGCTTTTACACTTAGCACATTTGGTCTGGATCAAACGATCTTTAGTTTGGTTCGTTTGGGCTGGTGTGAAAGCTCAAACAAACTCTTGGTTGCCTGGGTCTTGGTTGGCACCCAAGTGGACTAGAGTTTGGTTTGCGGTGGGTGTGAAAGCATTGCAGGCCAAACAAGTACCAAACGAGACAAGTGAACCAAAAGGTGGGTGAAAATTTGGCTCGAGTTTGGGCGAATGTCACAACAGAAATCTAATGTTCAATACGGTGTATGTCTGTGTGAGTGTAATGGCGTACTGTATCGCCCTCTTTTTCCACTCCTCCAAACCTCTCTGCCTTACATCCTAAAATGTGGTTAATGATGGAGAATATTCTGTCAACAAAACCCCTGAGTGACATAGCACTGCACCAAGTCTTGTCCCTTGTCTAACATTCTCTACAATTGTTTTTTGACTTTTATGGATAAGACCTGTACATAAGACAAACACATGAACTTGGCACACTGCACTTTTAAGACCATTTAGTGATCTTTTAATCTACTAATTTATTATTATAGCTGTATTTTAAGATTTTATTCTTGACTAACTGTTAAATGTTATTATTCGCTGTCTTGTGTCGTTGTTGATGTCCTATGTAGTTTGTGTATTTATGCTCTCTGTGCAAAACAAATTCCCTTAGGGGCAATAAAGGTTCATTCATACATTCATTCACCTGAATATCTGAAAGATGGGTCGCCCTGTTTTTATCCAGTGTGTAAAAACAAGCAAAAGAAAAGGACACAGTACCAATTTCCATTGCCTGATGTGGGCGTTGCCGACTATGGATGCTGTTTTGAGTATGGACATCAAGGCTCCCCTCTCTGCAGTGAAAGAACATTGTGTTTGCAGTGCCCATTTTACCCATATTGATCTGAGAAGAGAAGGAAAGTGCTGTTGCTAAGTCAAAAGACAGGAATGGGCCTACTTCTTCATGAGCCACAGTTCATGCATCTGCACACCCCGGTAACTTGTGGTCTGTCCTGCTCCTCCGTTTCCATGACATTTGCTCCGTCACTCTTTCTATGTATGACCATCTGCAAAAGCTCCTTTACTCTGGTTTGTCAAGATATCCTCTTGTACCAATGACTAATGAAATGTTGTCATCACTTGAGTCAAAATCTCTCATTTTGGTTCAGTTTTAGTGAAGTTAGTTTGATTCTTGTGGAGACTGACAACCTGGACAGCTGATGAGTGCAGAGCAGTGTGTGGCTGGCTCTTTCCAGATGTCCAAAGCACATTTTCTTTTCTTCTTCTCCTGTCATGGTGTCAGCCTCCAACTCAAAGATGTTTCCCTTTCTTTTTTAACAGGTTATGCCCCTCCACAAAATAAATCCTGTGCTTAACTCTGAATATTTAGGGGCGTATTTAAATAATGATTGTTTTCAGCCACCCATCATCAACACCTGGGCCTTCGTACACTGGGATCATCCAAATACACACGCTTCATAAATCACATTTGGCAGCTGCTGTAAGACAGTCTCTACACCAAAATGTGCACAAATTTCTTCGCCAGAGCCATCGGGTCTTGGCCTCTTGATGCTTCCACATCCTCCTTCTCCTCTGTCCTGTTCACGAAAGATTTCCCCTTTA
>JBAMNC010002531.1:0-21890 GCA_037902135.1 Cetoscarus ocellatus | reverse complement strand
TTATAATCGAGGTCAATGAAACTTACAAAGAAAAAAAATAAAGAAACGGACAAACATTCAAATTACTTTTAAAATATACTGAAATTTTACAGGAAAAGTCAAATTAAAATTGAATAAAATGTGGTGGATAATCCAAAATGTATCATTTATACTTTGGTCTAAATTAGGGCATACCTCAAGGCAGTTGATGTACAATAAGTACAGTTCCGCAGTTTTCTCAGCCCCCTCCCAGATGTTGCTCTGCTCAATGGACACCAGATGGCGCTGCAGGTAAATTTTAACTTCATCGAAGCTGTGGAAACAGTAGGACATGAACAACAGTAAGCTACCACACTAAAAGTGTTTGCAGTTTATAAAAGTTAACCTTAGATGTATCATCTCACCTGTATTTCAGCAGGAGTTTGAGCACCACAGACCGAATCACTGGGGTTTTTATCCACAGAGTCATCAAATGGGGAAAGCACCTTTGTCAGGGTTTGTTTAGCTGAGAAAAAAAAATACAATAATGTTATTCACAGCTGACAAAACAGACAAACTCAGTGTAAATCAAACAAGTATTCAAGGTTGTCCTACGCCTGAGAATGGGGATGGCGTTTGCCTCCACCATGAGAAAGGACAACAGATGAATGATGACATCTGAACAGGGGGGAGAGTTGTCCTTGAAGCACACAGTGGACACCAGGTCAATGAAGAAAGCAATGCAGTGCTTCCTAAATTGAGCATGTTGGTTGATTAGGGTCCTACACAAAACACAAGAGAGAGAAGAGTTTAATGGGGTTCTTTTAAAGGAGACATATTATGCAAAAAACACTTTTTGAAGGCTTTCTAACACATTTTTGGGTATTTGGCCTTCCTCCCAGCCCACATAACGAGATAACAGACAACAAAACCTGTATTTAGCAGGCTGCATAAATTACCCTGTGATGTTTGGGGGAACTGAGCTTTGCTGTTATCTGGTAACTGGCATGAATTATAGTTCGTGTGTATTCAGAAAGAGAAGTTTAAGGGTTGGCTGAATATAATCAGTCCCTTTCCCACCCCATTACCCCTCCGTTTCTGCTAACATTAGCCCAGAAGGTAGGCTAAGTTGCGGCTGTCCCACTGTGGTTAGCATGTTGTGCATTACCCTGTGATGTTTGGGGGAAACGAGCTTCCCTGTTATCTGGTAACCGTCATGAATAAACGGTTTGTGTGTGTTCAGAACTGTAAGTGGCGCGTGGCTGGGGCACAGAGCACTCTGCTTTGCTCAAGTTACGCTGCATGTCTATAGTGAATTGCCCGTATGTATGCTGCTCTGCTCTGGCTCATTAGCATATTAAGGCAACCGCCCTCAAAACCAGCCATTCTGAACAGAGTGGTTATGTGAACGTGGAAAGAATGCAGCTGTGCTTTATTCATAGGCTTTTTGGACCAAAGCATGTTACAACATTTCATGAAGACATCAAGGCTCCATGTTAAACTGCAGAAAAGGAGCAAACTATGGGACCTTTAAATGTGCTACATGCCGTGCTCAGCAGAAAAGGAAAACATGGATTAAATTCCTTGCGTTCATATTATGGTTATATTATAGACAAAAAAAAAGCAAGTAGGCCTCCCTACAAGACAAGTTGTAAGCAATACCACGAGATAAAGTTAGAAAGCTCCAAAAACCAAGCAGAATTGAGGGAAGTCATGATATAAGGAGAACAATGTTAGTGATACTGACAGACTGAATTTCTAACAAACCAAAGACTTTTCATATACCATGGTTAGCTGTTATACTAGGCTCTGCTGTGGAAATTTATTGTTGAGTGTTTAATATATTTAGCCTTTTAGGTAACATGATTTAATGTAACTTAATCACATATTTAGCCACATAAGGTCTTTTCAGGTATCAGCCTTAGGTTCACGTATCACCTATGACCTCAAGTCATACATGTCAGCACTAGATGTTCTTTGTAGAGATACAATACTTATGCTACAGGGGGGACAAAAGGCTACACAGAGGCCCACATGTCTGACCTTGGCTCAATTAGCTGTTTATAGGGATCAGCTGTTTATGTCTAGTCTTCCAGAGATGTCTTCAACTCTTTGTATGTTGTGTTTCTCACACCCACATTCTCACAAGAACTCATATGCCCTCATACAGACCACTCACAGGCACACTTCACATACACATGCAAACACTTTTACCCCACAGGCACACTTCACATGGCTGGAGTGACATCTCTGTGTGATCAGCCCCCGAGGGCATCCTGACAGTGCAAGTGACTGATTTTTTTTCTCATACATTTTACATACTGTAGTCTAAGAGCACAAATTTCTCTCATGGCATTATAGCTTTTTCCCATTTTTTATGATTTATCCATTTTTTGAACATCTTTATTTTTATGGCTCTACTTTATTTTAAGGAATATAAATCTGTAATTTGTAAAACTTGATATCCTTGTTCTGCGCTACATATTGTATGCACACAGCATCGAAAAACAAATGACTCAAGTTCTCATTGTTCTTAAACTTCAACCAGGCCACACTGAAGACAAAAAGTATGAGATTCTAAGTTAAAACAAGGTGCAATAACATAGTGTATATACAACATAAGAGAATAAAGACAAGACATAAACAATACCACTGGAGTTATTTCCAATTGATCAAAATAATTAAAATTTTAATTTGTCAGTTAAATATACTATGGAGAAGCTGGATGCTGGCACTATCAGAGAAAAAATGTGAATCTTAACAAGTTACACTTCTTAAGATTTTGTCCATCTTGTGTGCCTGTGAGTGGTCTGTATGAGGGCATGTGAGTTACAAATACATTCTTATCTTAACACGGGGCTCTTCTTATTTTCCCATCCAAAATAAGAAGTATTGTAACTCTATCATGTAATTTAGCCCTTTTTGCATACAGTTCAACATAAACTTCATAATATATATTTATTCCTGAAATAAAATAATTTCATCTCCATGGCGGCATAATACGAAGCAGCTTTCTGGTAGGTGTCGGTCCCAATGTTCGTATCCATGGATTAAGTATCAGGGGTCAAAGTAAAGACATGAACTCGCAATTCAAATATTTAAGTGAAACATTTTTGTGAAGACTCTGCGGTGAGTGGCTTTTATCTTTAGACTGTTCTTGCTTCCACTCTGTGTCCCTGCTCCTGCTGCTCCCTTACTCCAGGTGAGGGGGCGTTACTACTGGCTGCAGTGGCACCCTGCTGCAGCACACCTGACTGTGATCTCCTAATCATCAGCTCCTACTTAAGCCTCCCGAAGACTGTCACAGTGCCAGATGATTCCTGCACATTCTCATGATATTGTTGGCCGTCTCTGGTGCTCTAGTGATCTCATTTTGTATAGCTCGTGTTTTGTGAAACTCTTGCTGCCTGACAGAGACTAACCTGTATTCTCTTTTTTTTCCCTATTGTCTCCGCATACTCAGCCACTCTCTGCCACACTCTGGATCTCCAGCTCCTTCAGCTTTTACAGATCCTCTCACCCCCTTCCTTGACTCACTCCCTCAATAAATTACACTCTGTTGCACCTTATCTAATCTTCGATTGCTCTTTGGGTCCTTTAAAGACTTCAGGAACTTGTTCCTTAACATAATCATCTGGCCAACTATGGACCCAAGCAATCCAGAGTCAGTTAATGAGAAGCTTTCTGCTCACGGAATCATGATTGGGTGTCATGACAATATGTTGGCCAATGTTCTCAGCTCTCTACAGGAATCAAACCAGGAGGTTTACCAGATTCACTCCCACTTTGACAGTGTTCTCCCACAGATCTTCAGCACTGGAACTGTGAGTAACCCAGTCCTGCTCCCTCTGTTCCCTCGCCTCTCCCTTTTAGAGAACCATTTGTTCTGACCCAGGAGCCACACTCCGGGGATCTCGGACAATGTGGACTATTTGTTCTAAATTGCTCTTTAGTTTTTGATCAACAGCCAACTAGTTACCCCTCTGACAAAGCTAAAACTGCTTACAAAGTTAACTTGTTGGGAGGAAAGGCTGCTAAGTGGGCAATTGCACTTTGGGAGGGAGGTTCTCAGGTTATGGGTGCATTTGATTTATTAATCCCTACACTTCGTAGCATTTTCAATCACCCCGTGCAGGCTACCGAAGTTGAGAAGCGTTTACTCGCTCTCAGTCAAGGTTCAAAATCTGACTGCTTACTCCATAGACTTTAGGATTCTTTCTAATGAGTGCCGTTGGGATGAATGTTCGCTATGGGCAGTCTTTGCTAAGGGTCTCTCTGAGAGGCTTAAGGATGAGTTGGCCTCTTGCAATGAACCCACCTCTCTCAAGGATCTGATCTTTCTGTGTATAAAGATTGATAACCGGTTAAGAGAAAGATCTACAGAGAGAGCGGGGACATCCCTTAGGGCAGGGGTTGGGAATGTATGGCTCGCGAGCCAGGTGTGGCTCTTTTGATGATTGCATCTGGCTTGCAGATAAAACATAAAATATTCTCACTTGTTTTAATCCATCCATCGATTTTTCACTGTTCATGTCCTGTTCAGGGCTGCAGTTGGCTGCAGGAGCAATTGTCCATTATTTTAATTGGATGATAAGAGCCTACGTTGGCCGTTGCTGGGTAAACAGGTGAACGCCCCCTTTTGAATCAGCCTGCTTGGTCATTAGCTCAAAGCTAACCCTTCAACGAAGAAGATGGCGAAAAGAAAAATGATGAGGAGTATCATACATTTCAGGACGAATGGACCGAAGAATTCGCCTTTGTGGAGAGAGCAGGTTCTGCGGTGTGTCTAATTTGCAATGACAAAATTGCATAGATGAAACGGTCGAATGAAAAGCGGCAATTCGACACACGCCATGCTACCTTTGCATCAAAATACCCTGCGGGAGACAGCAGAAAGAAAGCGTGCCAAGAGCTACTGAGCAGGGTGCAAGCTAGCCAGCAGCAACTCCGCATATGGATCCGGCAAGGTGACTATAATTCCGCAAGCTTTGCTGGATCTTTAGCAATAGTGAGGAACAGAAAACCATTCACAGATGGCGAGTATGCTAAAACGTTCATGCTGGATGTAGCCAATGAACTTTTTGATGATCTTCCGAACAAAGACAAGATAATCAAACGGATACAAGACATGCCTCTGTTGGCAAGAACTGTTCATGATCATACCATCATGATGGCTAACCAAGTGGAGGAAACGCAAGTGAAGGACATAAATGCAGCGCCGTTCTTTACCCTGGCTTTGGATGAGCCAACAGACGTAAGCCATTTGTCACAGTTCAGTGTGACTGCAAGATATGCTGCTGGTGACACACTGCGCGAAGAAAGTCTTGCTGTTCTGTCAATAAAAGGGTCCACAAGAGGTGAGGATTTATTCAAGTCTTTCTTGGAGTTCGCTCAAGAAAAAACTCTACCTATGGATAAACTTCTATCAGTGTGTACTGATGGTGCTCTGTGTATGGTGGGGAAAAACAAAGGATTTGTGGCGCTTCTCCGTGAACATGAAAATAGACCCATCCTAAGTTTCTATTGCATTCTACACCAGGAGGCACTTTGTGCTCAGATGTGTGACAGGCAGCTTGGCGAAGTGATGTCGCTGGTCATTCATGTGATCAACTTTATTGTTGCCCGAGCCTTAAATGATCTCCAGCTTAAAACACTGCTGGATGAAGTTGGAAATTACTATCACAGTCTGCTTTTGCACAGCAATGTGCGTTGGTTGTCAAGAGGGACGGTGCTTAGCCGTTTTTGCGGCTTGCCTGAATGAAATCCGGACTTTCCTTGAAATGAAAGACATCGAGCATCCTGAGCTAGCCGAAACTGAGTGGCTCCTCAAGTTTTACTATCTCATGGATATGACTGAACATCCAAACCAGCTCAATGTGAAAATGCAAGGCATTGGAAATACAGTGTTATCCCTTCAACAAGCCATGCTTGCTTTTGAAAACAAGCTGGAGCTCTTTATCATGGATCTTGAAACAGGTCGTTTACTACATTTTGAAAAAGTGAGGCAATTTAAAGATGCATGCACAGCAAGTGAGCCCACTCAAAACTTTGATCTCCACCAGCTACCTGGCTTCACATCCAGTCTCCTACAGTCGTTCAAAGCACGCTTTGGAGAATTTCGTGAGCACACTCGTCTTTTTAAGTTCATCACCCATCCAAACGAGTGTTCACTGAACACAGCCTACCTGAGTTACATTCCTGGTGTCTCCGTCAGAGATTTTGAAGCAGAAGTGGCTGACCTGAAGGCCTCAGACATGTGGGTGAATAAGTTCAAGTCACTGAATGAAGATTGGGAAAAAATCGCACGACAGAAAGCGGAGCTGGCAAGCAAGCACATGTGGAAAGAAATGAATAAACTTCAGCTGATTATCAAAACTTGGAACGCGCTTCCTGTCACATACCACACACTGCAGTGTGAGTATTGTTGGATTGACCATGTTTGGATCTACGTATGCATATGAGCAGTCATTCTCACACCTTAAAAACATCAAGTCCAACCTACGATCACGTTTAACAGATGAAAGCCTCAACGCTTGCATGAAGCTTAACCTCACCAAGTACCAACCAGACTACAAAGCCATCAGCAAATCCATGCAGCACCAGAAGTCACATTAATGGTGAGTATTATAACAACATTATTTAAAAGAATAAATTCAGAGGCTTATTATACTCACATTTAGTTGAATTCACTCTTAAAATATATTATATGGCTCTCATTGAAATAAATTTCCAAATATTTTGCTTTCATGGCTCTCCTTTATGCCTGCCCGGTAGTCCTGAGTTCCCCCTTTAGTGTTTCTGTCTCTGGTTCTCCTGAGCCCTCTGCTGCCCTGGCAGAGCCTATGCAACTAGGAAAGACCCAGCTTAGCCCCTGAGAACGACGGCGCCAACTGTCTGCTAGATTGTGCATTTATTGTGGTGAGCTGGACCATTTTGTATCTCTCTGTCCTCAGACGCCAAAAGGGCAGATTCACCACCGAAGGAGAGCACAGTGGTGAGTCAGACCTCTTCCTCCATTAGCTCTCCCAAACGAGTTACCACCCCTTCTACCCCACTGTGGGGAAATAATCCCATTTCCACTCTTTTTGTGGACTCAAATGAATTGGTCTAATTCCTCTATCTCCAATTGGAGTGTTGCATGCCATTCTTCCTGTTTATTATCTGTTAATCTTTGCACCAGTAAACCTTGTGAACCCCCTTCTCCTTCCGATCTCTCCAGTGTTCCACCTGTGTACCATGATTTGACTCCAGATTTTATTCAGGACGAGGCTCTGTCTCAGCCCCCCTCACCGCCCTTACGATTGCAGTATTGACCTCTACAACCTCTCCAGACCTGAGAGGGAGGCCATGGAGTTGTATATTCTATGGCCTCTGGTCTCATCCGTCCCTCATCCTCCCCTCTGGGTGCCGGATTCTTCTTTGTCAATAAGAAGTATTCATCACTCAGGCCCTGCATCAATTTCCGTGGCCTTAATGATATCACCATCAAATATAAATCACCCCTCCGCTCATAGACCCTTCTTTGAACCTCTTTGTCATGCCTACATACTCACCAAACTGGACCTACGTAAAACGTACCATCTCATTCGCATTCGCCCGTGCCCCCTACACCCTCTCCCTCACTGCAGCCATCTCTCCTTCTTCCCTCAGCACACCTCCCTCCCTCGGAGATCACATCAACAGCCCCCTCCTCCTCCTCTTCCTCCTTTTCCTCCCCCACCTCAACACGACCTCCTCCATACGTAACTGAGGACCAAGTCAGAGGACAGCTGAGGACACCCCAGGAAAGCAGCAGGCCCGGACAAGGTGTGTCCCAGACTACTGAAGGCCTGCGCTGCTGAACTGGGAGAACCGCTATAACGTATCTTCAACCTTAGCCTGCAGCTAGGGAGAGTGCCCACTCCTTGGAAGACATCCTGCATCTTTCCTGTTCCTAAGAAAAAACCAGCCCAGCAAGCTGAATCACTTCAGACCAATGGCACTTACCTCACATCTGATAAAGATGTTGGAGCAGCTCTTCCTTGGCCTCCACAATATTCCAACTTTCATTAAAATTTAACAACTTAGTTACCTTCACCACTCTATAGTCTTGTTTTACAGTTTAATTCTCCTTACACAGCATCTCAGATCTTTGAATTTAAGATTTCTTTTCCATGTCTTATTTGTTTTTTTTTTGTTTTTTTTTACCATAATACTCTGTTGTTCTACTCCTTATTCAGCCACCAACCTGGTTTCCCCTGAAGCAACCAAAGGGAAGTCATTCGGAACTTGCTGCTCACAGAGAGGACAGTACCTCTGACCCGAGCCCAACCACTGTTTGATACATGGTAAGCAGTATATGTGCCCACATGGCAGGCAGAGTGGATTTTGGAGGTCTTCCTTACATATGAGGCACTGCACAAGGCCAAACCTGGAAAAAGATTGACAGCAGAGAGGACTAAACCCCAAATTCCACATAACGCGAAAGCGCCGCGCTGCACTCTTGAATCATGCTGTGGAGCACCTAGAACCCACTCTAGTCTATCAGGCAAATTCCACTGCCCGCACCAGCGCTGCATCGCTGAAGCGCTGGCGCGCGCCACAGAACTTGAAATTAGCTTCAGGTCTATTTTCTGTGCGGCCGCTTCCAAACCTCGTAAATTCACTGTCGTTGAGAAAGCACCACACAGGAAGTCAACGTGTGGAGTATTCGGAACTTTCAAAATAAAACACAATGCAGGGACTCTCTAACGTAAATTTCCTCAATAGTTTGTCATTACTTCACAACCGGAGGCACGAGCATCAGGTCAACAGTCGGTCAGAGGGTCCCAGAGGCAACATGACACCATGGACAAAGAAAAGTGAATCGTAGAGGTATAGGAATATATAATATTGTACATATGACACCAAACATCCTTTCTACAAGGATATAGGCAGATAGAAGTGAAATAAATCATGAAGCTGTTTGGTTGGGACAAGCAAAGGGACCTTAGAGAAGCGAAGTGAGGTGCTGTTTCTTTTTTTTCTCAGTCTATAACATGTTTTATTGACGTGTGACATCGCTATTTGCACAAGAGCTTGTAACTCTCTGGGGATCAGCCCCCCTCCGTACAGGGCCGCGCGCCGCGGCGCTGCTCGGCGCAGCACATCCAGTGGGGTTTGCAGGCACTTTCGCGTTATGTGGAATTTAGGGGTAAGGGTGATGAACAGTAGTTAAAGGGATGTATGATAAAATTTAAAAATGCAAAACAGTTTTTATACCTGAAGAGGCTGGCGACTGCTTTGTCTTTGCAGCTTTTAAGCAAAGTGATTACAGCCTCAAACGGCTGCTTGGTTTTGAGGTCCGAGTTTTTCTCCAGGATCTTGATGAGAGAACATGAAGATGTAATGTTTTATAAAGAATTTGGGAAAAATTTTTGGCTGTTCATTATGGAGGTTATTTTGATAAACCTCTTGAAAATTTGGGTAAACAGGAACAAGCCAAACAAACCTGTCCAAGCTGTATTGTGTGCTCCAAAACCAGAGGTGTGAGCTTGATGTGTATCTCTTCAATTCCCAACAACATGTGCTCCACAAAGAGAGAAAGAGAAAATAACCGATTCCATCCAGATCTACGAACACAGGAACAAAGAAACAAACAACCATCAAACCAGTGTGCCAATTTAAGATCTAAAGACAGCCTTGAAAAACTTCCAAAGATAAACTTACTGGACTCTGCAGACAAGCGTCTTGTTTCTCTCTCCATAGCATCTCACACTCTCCTCTGAGCAGATCAACTCAATGGGAACTTGGAGTTTTTTGACACGTCTGAGCCAAGCTTGTCTTTGGGCATCTGTGTTCAGGTCTTTAGGCTCCAGGTACTCCATGCAAGCAAAAGCAGCATACACATCAAGTTCCTTGGAAACAGAGGGAACAAGATCATCAAACAAAATGAACCAACGTAAATAATGAGTCTGACCTACAAAACTGATTACCTTCTTTTGTGTTATGTGGGTTATTTTTTTGATCAAGGTCTTTTTATTGTTTTAACATTTATACAAAGACAATCACAAAGACATCAATAATGTCTCAACATTAAACAATAACACTTCCCATCCCACAGCTCCATCAGAGCCCATTTCCCATTGTACCGTTCAGATTTAATACAGAAAAAAATATATATATAAAAATAAATAACAATAAAATAAACAAATAAATTATGAGAAGTCAATTTAATGTGTATATATATATATATGTATATATATATATATATATATATATATATATATATATATATATATATATATATATATATATATATATATATGTGTGTGTGTGTGTGTGTATATATATATATATATATATATATATATATATATATATATATACACAAGTGCATACAAATACAAATAGGATAATTAATTAAAAGAAACAAAAATTGTTAAAGGAAATAAGTAGGTAAATAAATGCCTATGATATTTCTGGGGTCATCAGCTCTAATTTATAATATCCTTAGCATCCATTTTTCCTATATAAGTTAAGAATGGTTGCCAGATGGCATAAAATTTCTGGGTACTGCCACTTGTGGTAAGTCGTATTTTCTCAAATGTTAAATGGTGAGCAATATCATTTCATTCATTTCAGGATTTAAAAGTTGGAGGGCATTTTTCTTTCAATTTAAGCAGTATCAGTCGACGTGCAAAGAGAGAGCCAAAGGCTATTGAAATTTTTGCCCGATGGCTGAGATGTAAATCAGGGGGTGCAACTCCAAAAACTGCAGTTATAGGAGAAGGTTTTAAGGGGATCTTCAAGACACCTGCAAATGTTTAGAATATCAGTTTCCAAAATTTGTCTGGTTTTGGGCAAAACCAAAACATATGTGAGAGTGTATTTTTTCCAAAGCTTCTTCCCAGACTTTCTCAGAAAACTTCATCCCCAATTCTTCCTCCCAACAATTCTTTAGCTGAGTCAAAGGTTTCAAGTCATGAGAGATAATTAAAGAATAAATGAACCCAATGGACCCTTTTGAGGACGGATTGAGTTTCAAAATAGAATCTAAGAGAGAGCTGGTCAGTTTGTATGGAAAAGAGGAGATGGAAGATGATATGACGTTACGAAATTGAAGATATCTGTAGAAAAGTTAGCGAGAGAGATTGAACTTGGATATTAGTTGACCAAAAGATGTAAAAGCATTGTTGATAAACAGATTTTCTATTGTAGTGATTCCTACTTTAACCCAAATATCAAAAGCTCTGTCCATGGTTGATGGTGGAAAAAGAAGTTTTTTTGTAATGGGTGCATAGATTGAGATATCTCTTAATGAAAAAAATCTTCTGAATTGTGCCCATATCTTGAAAGAGTTTTTTACTATTGGATTTGAAGAGTATTTGGATATAGGTTCACATAAGAGAAGTTTTGTATTGAGCAAAGCACTTAAAGAAGTAGAGTCACAGGACAAATTTTCTAATTGTAACCATTTAGGGGCCTTGCTCGCCTCTGGGGATTCTTTCCAGTGAAGTATGTTCCTTACATTGGCAGCCCAATAATAATATTGAAAATTAGGAAGGGAAAATCCACCATTTTGACGATGACGCTGTAACATACTGTTATGTATCCTAGTTGTATTTTTTGCTCCAGATAAACTCTGATATCGATTTATCTATTGTCGCAAAAAAGACTTTGGCAAGAATACAGGAACACTCTGGAGAACATATAAAAATCTGGGCAACACATTCATTTTGATTATTTGCATAAATTCTACCTCCTAATGACAAAGGTAATAGACTCCAACATTCCAGATGCTTTAATTGGCACAATAATGGGGAAAAATTAGCTTTATAAATGTCTTTAAATTTATATGTGACCCAAATTCCTAAGTATTTAAACTTGTGTGTATTTACTTTAAGGGAAAAATAGTCAAGATTAAGTGATTTAGTGGCAGCATTGACTGGCATTATTTCACTTTTTTGTAAATTAACTTGCATGTGTGCGTGCCTGCATATTTGTGCATGAGTAAAATGTTGCATGCATACGTGAGAGTAGACAGTCGAGAGTTATGTGAAATGGGGGTGGGTCTGAGGGAATGTTTTTATTTGTTTTCTATGTAAAGCACTTTGAGTTACAGTCTTTGTATGAAAAGCGCTTTATAAAGCTTCATAAGTTCTGATTGATTGATTGGTTCTGAACCATTTCGCCATATTCCCTTTATATCAACTTCGCCACGCACTGCAACTGCTAGTGGCTCAACTGCTAGAGCAAATAACAGAGGCAACAGCGGACATCCCTGTCTAGTGCCGCGCAGAAGTGGAAAATAAGCAGAGAGATTATTGTTTGTAAGGACAGCTGCTGTTGGAGAGGAGTATAACACTCTCATCCAGGAGATACATTTTGAACCGAAGCTGAATTGTTTGAGGGTATAGTAAAGATAATCCCACTCCACCCGATCAAACGCTTTCTCAGTGTCAAGAGTTATTAATGTCTCTGGGGTGTCGGGTGGAGTGGGATCATAGATGACGTTAAGTAAGCGATGTCTATTAAAGTAAGACTGACGATTTTAAATGAACCCTGTTTGATCATCGGATATAATGGGAGGAAGGACAATTTCTCACCGATGTGCCAGCAAGATCTTACTGTCAACATTTAAAGGTGATATAGGGCGATAAGAACCGCACTCCAAGGGATTTTTATCTATTTTGTAAATAAGTGAAATGAAGAAGTTATTAATGCTACTAACTCCATGCAAAATGGAAAATCCTCCGGTCCTGACGGGTTTTCAAGTTAACTTTATAAAAAAAGTGAACTTTATAAAAAATTTGCCACCCAACTTGCTCCTGTCCTACTTGCTGTATTTGAGGAATCCTTTACTACTTCTTCCCTCCCTCCAACAACGTGACAGGCAGTCATTTCACTTTTTTTTTTTTCTTTTCCCTTGTCTGCATTATCTTTCTGGCTGAGCACTGTGGCAGATGACAGCATTGGAAAGACTAATGCATTTTTTTCTTTGCAGTGAGAGATAAGTAAGTATGATTCACTGCTACCAGTGACCATCACCAGCCCTCCCTGTAGGCTACTCCATCAAATCAAACTTTATTTAACCCCCGAAGTGAGCTGAAGAGGAGGGCTGTGCTACACCACAGTGTGAAAGAAGGGGAAATAGTGACAGATAAGATGAGACAAGACAAACGGGGAGGAAGACAGACAGGTAATGCTGTTAATTTGAAATAGCAGTCCAAGTGCTGTACTGATCTAAGTTCATGAGGGAAGTAAAGGCTGTAAGAAACCAGGGGCACCAGAGATGTGGGGTCTTGATAGTAGGGGGTGGGCCCATAGGGATGGGACAGGGAGGGAGCATGCATCACAGGACATGAGAAAATGTGTGAGAGTGCCCAACTCAGTATGTTCTGACGGAACAAATCACTTCTTTACGGTAAGTCTCGACAGGAGCTTGAGTATCTGTACAGACATGCATGTGAGGTGATCACTGAATACCCAAATAGTTGCCCATACCCAGGGAGACCACGGCCGAGGGCGCCACCAGGGCACCCCAGACCCACCACACGGGCCCCCAAAGCTACCGGACCCAGGAACAGCCCCAGGACCCAAAGGGGCACCAACCCATCCCCACGAAGGCACCAAGGGACACCACCAGGGGGTCTGAGGCAGCGCCCCCCGCATACGGCACCTGCCCCCGCCTACCACCAGACCACCTGGCCCCAAGCCACCCCCACCCCCTACGTGCAGCCACCCCCACCCCCCCACGGCAGGCCAGAGGCCCCCAGTTCCCCAGGAGCCAGATTCCCTGGGACCAGGCAACCCCCCCGGAGAAGGGGGCCCCCGGTCGATCTTATGTTGGTCCGGATCCCAGTCGCAGCAAGGTTTTGGGTGAGGTCGAGCCAACGACCCTCCCTCCAGAGGAGCCAGGGCCAAGAGAAGCACTGGAGACTGATGCCCGAAGGACCAAGGAGGCCCCCGGACCACCCGCAGGCGCCAGCAACCCACAGGCAGCCACCCAAACCAAGGTCCCCAGTGAGTGACAGGCCCATGGATCCTGCACCACAGGCCACAGAGAGATATGAAACCCAGCAGGGCGCACCTGTCCCCCAGGAGCCGTCCCAGGCCCCAACCCGCAGGCACCAGAGCCCAGCTGCACCTGAAAGCCACTGACACCGTCCCACTTGATAGAGAGGTGCTTCGCAGCACAGAGTCCCAGCCATAAGGGGCCGGACCCCACCAGCTGCACCAAGCTTAAACTAGTGATCCACCCCTTGTCCCCCCCGTTATTCTGTATCTTTGATCCCCGACAAAGATACATTATCCCTTCACCGTGCCTAAGTGCAGTTCTAAGTGTGATGTGGTGCATTAAAACTGGGGAAAAACAGGTTGAGTGGAAGCCCTCCAACCCCCCCTCTCTCTGCCTGCCCCAGACAAGTGGATGTCGTGGCGCAATAAAAACAGAGGGCAGGTGAGGCAGGTGAGGGGCCGGCAGAGAGGGGTCACAACCCAAACCAGGTTATGCTCCCCCTCCCCCAGCACCCCAACCTCCACCCTCCCAAGTTTGTGTTTGTAGTGCAGTAAAAATTGGAGGACGAGAGGGGCAGGGGGGCGAGGTATTTGATCCCCTACCACCCCCGACTCCAAGAACCCTAAATGTCGTGTGTGTGCCCAGGTGAGAATATATACAAGAGTGCAGTGTGTGAGTAGTGAGGTGCAAATTAAGAGGCTAGGCTAGTGAGGACCGGCCCCGAACTGGCCAGGACAAAGTGGGGGCGTGAAAGCGGTGCCAAATGGCCCCCCGAACAGCAAGCCCCAGGACCTGCAGGCGACGACCCATACAGGCCCCAGCAGCCAGGCGCGCCTACCAGGAAACACACCCCCCAGCGGCACCGCAGCACCAGAGCCACCGACCCAACACCCACTGAAAACCCGACCCAGGCGGACCACCCCCGGGACGCCGCTCCCAACGAGAAGACCGCAGGACCTCCCAGGGCCCCAGGCCAGCGAGTTCCCACGCCCACCTCAGGCCCCGACCCACTGGGGGAGGCAGGACTGGCACCAGACGACACCCACCACGAGGAAACCCAGCCCCATAGCTGTTCCAGAACCCAGGACCGGGTACCCACACCAGCCGGAGCCCCCACCTGGAGGCAAGCCCAGCCCCAGCATCAGACCCTCAGGCAGCAGGAGGCCCCCAGCCCCCCGCAAGGGGGAGACGGTGGCAGGCAAGGAGGAAGGAGGAGGGAAGGGGCCGCAGGGCAGACAGCAGGAAGGAAGAGGTGCGGGCGCGCCGCAGAGGAATCCCCCACCCCAAAGCCGGCTGGCCAAGGTGGCACCGCGGGAGGCAGCCAGCGCCACCCCCAGACACCGCCGACCACGCATAGATCCAGCAGCTCCGGGGCGCAGGAGGCAAGCCACAGAAAACTCCAGCACCTCACGAGGAGGCCGCCAGTCCAGTGGGCCCCACGGGGCAGTGGGTCAAGTCTGGGTACCTAGATGAAAAGATGCCCCCGACTACCATCACCAGAGTATACTCATCGTCTTGGGGTCCCAGGGAACTGTACTATTTTAAAGAGTAGAGGAGAGAGCTTGTGTATCGTGTGTGTGAGTGTGCGTGTGTGTGAAGGGTATTGGCTGGCAGAAAAGAAGAAATAAATAAGTAGATAAGGCGAGATGAGATTTAAGTACTTGTTGTTTTTAGGTGTGTTAAAAAAATCAATAAAAAGTGACCAGCGAGCTTGATGCTCTGCAGTGTTGTTGAGAGTGGAAGCTCGGTTTTCCAGGGAGATTTAGTCAGAGAGGAGATTTTTCCATTGGGTTAAATATAGGGAGTTCCTTAATTTCCAGTTTAAGAGGATTGTTTTCTTGGCGATGGCTAAGGCCACAAGAAGGAGTCTGTTTTTACTTGTATTAAAGTTAAGTGAAGATACATCACCAAGTAAGCAGAGTGAGGGAGATAATGGGATGTGGCTTTCCAGAAAGAGGGACAGGGACTCTGTGACTTTTTTCCAGAACTGTCTAACAGGTGTGCATTGCCAGGTGGCATGAATATAGGTGTCAGGACAGTTCTGTGTGCAATATGGACATATTTCTGACCTGAAACCCATTTTAGACAATTTTTGTGCAGTGTAGTGAGTTCTGTGAAGGACTTTATACTGTATGAGTTGAAGGTTTGCGTTTTTGGTCATAAAATAAATGTTTTTAAAGATTGTAGCCCAGAAGTCGGCATCAGGAGCAATAGAGAGTTCTTCTTCCCATTTATTATAGGGTAATGCTATGGATTTGTCAGTCTGTAGTATTATCGTTTTATATACCTTGGAAAGAAGTTTTTTTGGAGAGAGGATGTTAAAAAGCTCCTCGGTTGATGGAGGAAGAGACAAATTGATGGTTCTAATATTAATCTTGGATTGGACAGATGATTTAACTTGTAGATATTGTAGGAAGCTATTGTTCCCGATGCCAAACTCCTGGACCAGGTGGTGGAATGGGACCAGGGTGTTATTGTGAAAAATATGTTTAAGATGTGTGATGCTTTTTTCCGCCCACGCATTCAGGTTAACAGGTTTTTTCTTACTTAGAAAATCAGGGTTATGCCAAATTGGAGTTAAATTGGATGGTGCAAGGCTAGAGTTTTTGATTTTGTGGAATTTCCACCAGGCTGTCAGTGTTGAAGCTATTGTTCCTGCATTGAAACAAGGATGATGCTTGATGGTTTGACTGAGGAATGGGAGGTCTGAAATAGTTGTGTTTTATGTTTTCACAGATAGTTTGTTCTATATCTAACCAGCTGATATCTGATTGAGTTGGATGTGTCCATTTGTATATATACTGCAGTTGATTTGCCGGAGAGTAGTGTTGGATGTGTGGGGCATCTAGACCTCCTTGCAATTTTGGTTTTTGTAGGGTTGTAAGTTTGATCCTTGGTGTTTTGTCTTTCCAATAAAATTTAGTGAACATTGAATCTAAGGCTTTGAACCAGGTGAGAGTTGGATGAATTGGAATCATTGAAAAAAGGTAATTTATTTTTGGAAGTACTGTCATTTTAATGGTTGCTATTCTTCCTACAACGGATAGTGGTAAGTTCATCCAGCGCTGGAGGTCACTGTCACTGTCTTGTTTTAAGCAAAGGGGTGAAATTTAGTCCGATCAATTCTGACAGCCTGGAGGAAATATTAATGCTCAGGTAAGTGATGTGCCCTGAACATAAGGGGATAGGTGATATATGACGTGCTAAATCCCATCTGGTGTTATGTAATGGAAGAATAGAGGATTTGTTCCAGTTTATTGAGTAATCTGAAATCTTGGAGAATGATTCAATGAGATTTACTGTTTCCTGCAGAGACGACTGAGGGTCTTGTAAAAACAGTAAAATGTCGTCAGCATACAAACTAATCTTATGTTGAATTTGGGACGTTTGAATTCCCTTGATGTGGATGTTCTGGCATATGGCTGCTGCTAAAGGCTCTATAAAGATGGTGAATAGCGACAGAGAGAGTGGGCATCCCTGCCTCGTCCCCCTGTGCAGTGTGAAACTTTGTGAGGTTAGTCCGTTAGTGGTGACAGTAGCTGAAGGAGCAGTGTACAGAATCTTGATCCGGTGAATAAATGAGTCCCCGAAGCCAAATTTTCTTAGAGTAGTGAAGAGAGTTTTCCAGTTTACTCTGTCAAAAGCTTTCTGCATCTAATGTTGCTATGATGGTTTCTTCCCGTTGTAATGATGAGTAATGGATTAAGTTGAACAATCTCCGTGTGTTACTGGATGACTGTCTACCTTTATCAAAGCCGGTTTGATCGTGGTGGATTATAGAAGGAGTTATTTTTTCTATCCTGTGTGCTAGAGCTTTACTGATGATTTATATCTACATTGATTAAAGAGATTGGACGATAGTTTGATGGAAGCGTTGGATCTTTATTGAGTTTTTGGATGAGTGAAATTTCAGCTGTATTCATATGTGTTGGAAATCTAGACTTTAATTTTATTTCAGTTATTGCTCTCATAAAGAGAGGAGATAGAATAGGCCAGAAGTGTTTATAGAATTCAGCAGGAAAGCCATCAGGACCTGGTGCTTTGTTGTTTGGCATGAGGCGTAGTGCTGTAGAAAGTTCTGTTTCTGTTACTGGTGAATCCAGTGCTTCGGACTGTTCTGGAGCAATTTGTTGGACGTTCAGTGTTGTTCAGAAAAGAGTCTATGTCTTCCTGTCTTGGTTCATTTGTAGATGAGTAAAGGTTGGCGTAAATTTTTTTAAATATTTCATTTATTTCCTGTGGTGAATTGGTAGGCTTCCCTGATGAGTCTTTAATAGTTGCGATTGTCGTTCTCTCTTTGTTTTGTTTAATCAAATTTGCTAAATATTTACCAGATTTATTGTTATGATGGAAGTTTTCTTGTCTGAGTCTCTGAATTAAAAACTGGGCTCTCTTATTTAAGATCTCGTTCAGTTGGAACTGATATTTTCTTAATTCTTTCTGTGTTTCTTCTGTTGGGTTGCTTGCATTCAGCATATCTAGTAGTTTTATTTTTTGTTCTAGTTTCACCTCATATTCCCTTTCCTTTTTTTTCTTATAGACAGAGAATGATATGATTTTACCTCGTAGAACTGCTTTACCTGTTTCCCACAGAGTGGTGGGTGATGTCTCCGGGGAGTCATTTATTTCAAGGAAGGAAGCCCACTCTCTCCTGAGATAGCTGTCAAATTCTGGGTCTTTAAGAAGAGATGAGTTAAAACGCCATTTAGTGATGCGTTTGGGTTGGTTAGTAGGGCTCCATCTGAGTGTTACTGGGGCATGATCACTAATAATTATTGGGTGAATTTTTGAATCAGAGATCTGTGATATAATTGAGTTGCTGGTCAGAGAGAGGTCAATGCGTGAGTAGGAGTGGTGAACTGGTGAGTAGAATGAATATTCTCTGGCAGATGGGTGTTGTAGTCGCCAGCCATCACCAAGACCGAGATCACTCATGAACTGTTTTATGGTATTAGTAGATTGCCAGGCGCGGTTAGTTTGTACTCTATTAGATTTATCAAGTGTTGGGTTAATAGTTGAGTTGAAATCGCCTCCTATAATTACTGGGCCGTTGGAAACATTTGATAAGAAATGAAAGAAGTTATAAAAGAAGGAAGGATCATCATTGTTTGGGCCGTAGATATTGCCAATTGTTACCGGACTATTGTTAACTGAAATATTAATGATTATAAAACGTCCTTCAGGGTCTGTAATGGTTGTGTTATGGACAAATAAGATTTTTTTATTTATCAATATGCATACACCTCTTTGTTTTGAGTTATAAAGGGCTGAGAATCTGTGAGAGAACTGTGCTGATTTTAATTTGTCATGGTCTGAATCCGAGAGGTGTGTTTCCTGTAATAAGCAAATATCTGCTTTTAGATCATTTAGGTGATTAAATATTTTAGTTTTTTTTGTCTGGGAGCCAATACCTCTGATGTTCCAGGTTACAAATGTTATTGATGCCATGTTGAAAGGGTTAATAATTGTAGGTGAGTGATATGAATAATGATTCTATGTGCATGTGTATGTGTATGTGTATGTGTGTATGTGTGTTGGCTGCTTTGAGAGCGTTGTCTGATGTGCACAGCAGGACCTGTAATACAGGACAGAGCAGAGCAAACAAAAACACAAACAACAAAACAAATGGGGCGGGGGGGGGGGGACACAAATAACAACAAGACAAGCAACAGAGCAAAATGCCATAAGAGTGCACGGTGCTGAGACCAGTGCGTGAGAAAAAAAAATTATATATATATCGTCCAAGTTTGTTTCAATATATATATATAAGCCGAGACAGAGAGACAGAGAGAGAGAGAGAGAGAGAGAGAGAGAGAGTGAGGGGATAGAGGTGTGTATGTTTCAATTGAGATATGGAAGGAGGCAGAAGGAGGGCATATAAAAGACGGAGTGTGAGGGGAGTGTGAGAGAAAGAGAGAGGAAGAGAGAGAGAGAGAGAAAAAGAGAAAGTGGGGGTGGGGGGTGGGCGGTGAGTGTGGATGGGGGGGGGGGGGGGGGTTAGGTGAGTAACGTGGGGAGAGGTGTGTGTGTGTGTGTGAGCGGAGGTGGGTTCAGAAAAGCCAGGGGGTGATGTCCTTATCCCTAAACAACTCACCATCAATGTATAATTTGTTGACTGAAAGGACTGCTCTCTTACCTTCGCTGATTTTCTGTTTGCGGATGGAGAGCAGTACCTTCCGTCTGCGGACAATTTCGGGTCGATATTGGTCGTTGAGCCCGTAGTCCGTCCCTCTCAGCTGCCTGCCCTGTCGCTGTACCAGCTCCTTCTGCTTAAAATGTTCGAATTTGGCGACGATGGGCCGGGGCGGTGAACTCGGTGGAATGTGATGTTGTCAGCAACATCGGTGGAATGTGATGTCGCTGCCAGTGTCCGGGGGAAGTTTTAGGCGTCTAACCATGAAGTCCTTGACTAACTTTTCAGGTTCGTCAGTGGGGGATTCAGGGATTCCGGAGAAGATGAGGTTATCTCTCATGCTGCGAGACTGTAGATCCAGGATGTTTTCTTTCATGAGTTTGTTTTCAGCGGTGACAGTGGCCAGTTGAGAGGTGACTGAAGCGAGTTCTGTGGCCATGGTAGAAACCGAGTGTTGCAGTGACTTGTTTTCCTGTGTGATTCTTTCTATCTGGCTCTGGGTGAATTCCAAGCTGTGGCGGAGGTGCTGGAATTCCTGGTGGAGAACCTCGATAATGGCGACTCTGGCGTCTAACGTAGTGAATTTACTATCGATGGAGAGAAGTATTCACTTACATCTGAGCAGCAACGCGTTTGTGGTGCTGTGACTGGGGAGGAGTCGGCGGATGAAGCGGGTGAGTCCTGGGTGCAGGTTTTTTTTTTTTTTTTTTTGGGAGCGTCCCATTGTGCAGAATCTGTCGTAATGATCCTGTATGAAATCTTCCAGCTGACCCAGGTTGGACATACGTTTTAGTGAGTGCGTGGAGGACAGAATTTGAAGTAGTGGAGCGAATGATACTGGAGGGAAAGGTTAAGTGAGAGAAAAAAGGAGGAGAAAGGAGAGTAGAAAAGTTTGTTTACGTCCGGTCTAGCAGCAGGCTGCCATGTTGGATCACGCTTGGTCTCGCGGGAGTTCAGTCACAGCAGCATCAGTGTCCCCACAGCGGTATCAGCAAGAAAGTGGTCTTTCCAGATTGGAGGAAAATGGTCTTTCCAGATTGGAGGCTACTTTATCATCAATTCTGGGAATGTTTAATTTTCCAAAAAAAAAGGAGTCAAGTGCAGATTCATTCCTAAGAGATTCTGTGGAATACAATTTTGAATAAAATTTGTGAAAACAAGAGTTGATTTCTCAATGGTCCTTATGTCTGAACCCAAGTTCATCATTTATCTCTGATATGATTCAGTCTGAGGATTTCTGATGGAGTTGATGAGCAAGGATTTTTCCAGCTTTCTCGCCAGATTCAAAAGTTCGACTCTGTGTTTTGAAAATAAGATTTTCAATACGCTTTGTTGACAAAAGATTAAACTCGGTTTGGAGGACTAATCTTTGTTTAAATAAGTCATTAGATGGACTAGAAGCGAGGACTCTATCTATATTTAGAATCTCATTTGTTAATTGTTCAAGTCTTGCACTGTGGTTTTTCCTAAGTTTTGCACTGTATGAGATAATTTGCCCCCAAAGGTATGCCTTCATTGACTCCCAGACTGTTGATTTAGGCATTCCTGGGGTTTGATTGTCTTTGAGAAATAAGGTTATTTCAGATGATATAAAATTAACAAAGGTTTTCATCAGAAAGTAGCAGCGAGTTGAGATGCCAGGGATGATAGTTGGTACGAGAGGTGGGAACTCGTAAAGTCATCAATAGAGGGGTGTGGTCAGATATGATTATTGCTTGATATTTGCATTTAGTGATCCATGGAAGAAGTCTTTTGTCCAGAAAGTAATAGTCAATACATGAGTATGTTCCATGAACAGATGAAAAAAAGGAGTAGCATTTA
>JBAMNC010002530.1:0-22153 GCA_037902135.1 Cetoscarus ocellatus | reverse complement strand
CTTAGAGGGATGATTGTAACAGTCATGCTTTGCACTATGTTGTTGATGTCAGATGAGGGTCAAGCTCTCAAGACCCTCTTGTTTTAGTTAAGATCAGGAAGAACTGGATACAAACAGATTTTATGAGCATGTGAAGACCATTGAAACTGTAAGTTGTGTCTTAAAAACACTGCTCAGTATTTGTTTTTATCGCAATTCATCAATATACTGAAAATGTTTTCATACGTCCCATTGTCCCTCAGTTTACATCCATCTCTAAGCGCAGCATTTCAGTATTTGTATGTGTAGACGAAAGGCAGACTGCAGATCCACAAAGACAAATGCTGCAGAGTGAAACTGCTGCAGAACTTTAGCTGATGATACTTAATTACTTTGTTTTTGCTGGTTGATTTAGTTTAATCAATGAGACAAAAGTCAACAGAGTGGTCAGCAGTGCGGTGCATGTTGAGAAGGCCAAATGATCTACCAATAAAACAAAGTTATTACAAATAAAAAGCTAGCTACATGCAGGTTTAAAAAAAGAGCAAGATTAATCCAGAACTTGTTTTACTACATCTGAGAGGTAGTAAAGTAAAACTAAAGAAATAAGTAAAACTAATTGTCTGAGATGAATGCTTTAATTTTTGATGAATTGCTGTTGAGTATGCAGATTTAACAGGATGTGAGAATGTGAGAGCATCACATCGGCTCTTTGGATACACAGAGATTATAAATGAGGCCCCGTGTGTGACAGAATACAAAAGCCTTAATAACACAACAGCTAAATGAAAACAGCCCCGTTAGGGTAAACACAAATAATTAAACCTCTCCCCTAACATTCATCACACTTGCTGCTTAATCAGACTAAACTTTCTCTTTGCTTCAATCAGCTGCTGACGGTCACTTCCTCCACAGCAGATAAAACACGTAACACTGCCTAAAGACGAAACAATACAAAAAACAACGCCCCCCCCCAAAAGAAAAAAAAAAAACTACATTTGATATTCATCCACACAATCTGTGAGTGTTTTCACTGACCGCCTTCTTTAAGAGGCTTCAAACCCACAGAGGAGCACTCGAGTGCATCGAGAAAGGGGTCGAGAAAGGAGGAAGCGAGGTGGGGGAGTGAGGCAGCAGACACCTCCTGGATTCTCTTCCCCTCCTTTTCGCCCCCCTCAGGTGCCCCTTCCTCTCCTGAGCTCATCAGTGTCATGTTTGGGTTGATGGTGGGTCACGTGCAGGGCGGGGCAGGGGGCAGGGTGGATGCAGTGGGTGGAATGGAGGGGCGAATGGGGCCCAGGGTCACTGACGCCGATCCTCCGTTTCTGATCGTGAGAATGCCATCACAACATCCTCTGCACCTGAACACAGAGACAACAGCCACATGTCAGAAAGTTCATTTTAATGTTTTATTAAGCACCAAAAAGGTTTGACCTGACCTGATTCCTTTTCAAATTATGAAGAAAAGGCAATTAAATAAAAAAAACGTACAAAAACAAATTCTTAAGTCATAATATAAGGATAAAAAGTCAAAGTCAACATTATGTAACAAAAAGAAAACAGCCAAAAATAAAATAAAAACCTCAAGTTATAAACTAATACTCGTATTTGTGAGATTGAAAACATAAATTAAAATCATTGGTTAAAAAGTAAATTTTGACAAAATTAGAAGTCTTAGATACATGATTAACATACATAACTATGAGATGAATGCACAAATGAGGTAAAAGGTCATATTTATGAGTCAAAAATGAGATGAACTTTTATCTCTTTTTTATATTTTATCTCCATTTAAAAAAAAATAATAATCAGTTTGATTTCAAATTGGAAGAACTTTATTGGCATGAGTGAAGGGCATTATTGGCAAAGCATTTCATGAAAGATGTATAAAAAAAATTATATCTAAAATTTAAGGGAACTAGTTTATCTCACTGTTACCACTTAAGGCTGATGATTCTTTCATAAGTTAATCATTCATCGAACAAGCTCTTCTGCAACAGAGAGAGGGCCAACAGACACCTGTAATGAACCAAAATCACTCAACTCCTGTCATTTTTGGATAGATTTCAGCATGAACTGCAGGTGACAATAAAAAAAATATGTGGAAATCACTTCAAGCAAGCAGGCAGAGATGATGGTATTTAAATCATGTCACTCTGTACACAGTCAAATAGTTTCAATATATGTTACAGTTATAAAATGTTGTACTACATTTATACTACATTAATGTTGTACTGTTAGGCCAACTGGAACTGAACTTTCATAATTGTGAACTTGAAAATGAACTTTAAGAATCTATGTCAACAAAAGCTCTACTGAAATCCATCCATCCACCATCTACACTGCTCATTCCATGCAGGGTCATGCCTCACTGAAAGCTTAAGACGTCATATCTGATGCATCTGATGCCTGTCACCATCTTTTGGACTCTTTTCACTTCATGTCTGATTTCTCGTTTTCATAGGACTGCCCCTACGCCATCAAACAGGGGAAACTGTGAGAGACGTCTCTGAGCAAATAAATCAGGACCATTTCAGAGGCAAGCTAAAATTCTCAAAAGTGCATGTGAGAAAACAGCTTTAAACTGTTGCTGTAGAGGATGGCAATAAGGGAGCCTGAAGAGCATTAGCAAATGAGGGTGTACTGTTAATTATTGTGGTTCATTTGTTTTTGCAGAATGAGATGTATAAAAAGCACCATACACCTGAAACACACAAAATGTCATCCTCCTCATTGAAAAAGATTCAGATTAGGAATATTAAGATGGCTGCCAAAAACAACTGTTAAGCCACCCAGAAGATGAAATCTAAATAATACTACAGTGTTTTTCTGTCTTTGAGCACCCTGGACTTGTCTTAAACCACATTCAAAGTTCCTTCTGATTTCTGAGCAATCCACTAGTGATGTAACAACCCAAACCAACTCAATAACCGAGCAGAAAGTCAGCCAAGTTTGTGTACAGGTCCACAGATCCTGTCTGTATTCTGTAAATCCTGGGAGGAAAAAGCTCTGCCATGGAAATCCTTTCACAGTGTATTTAGGTAATGTCATCACCTAACATGTTTGAACACTGTGGAGAGCCACCGCCTGCCATCCCAACACCATGACGTACAGATTCTGCAACAAATGGAGGGGCCTGTTGTTGGCACACTTCTGCTCTGAGATGATGACAAGCAGATCTATGGCGTCAACACCACTCAGCGTTGATTCTAGTTGATGAAATAAATTTCATTGATGTGTGAAAGGAATCAATAGAAATGATCAACAGAGCACAATATGTTCTTTCTTTTTTAGCGTTTTGTGCCTCTTTACTTTTATACTATGTTAATGAGCACCAAGAGATCATGCCACTCTCATCTGAGCTGCGTCAACTGATTTTATCTGCCAGTCAGACAATAGGACTGTGTCATCTCTAACAAGAATCACTCATCAGTCTGCTGCCAACTGTGATTCATCTGGAGGTTTGTGGCTGCCCACACCTGCTGAGACAGTTAAACTACATAAATGATCATGGGTTGTTGTTTTATCATTAAAGTATGAACAGGTTAAAAAATGCATACGTCTTTTAAGTGTCTGATATATCAGACTGACTGTGTATATTGGTTGTAGGGCAATAGCAGTAACAGTAACATGCTTATATTGACCACAAAATAATAAATTTGGGCTCAGTTTTTACAAATATAATAGCAACATTTAGACAAGTGTGTGGGACTGATACAATTGCAAATATATCACCTTTCTTTTAGCCATTGTCATTACCGTTCCTGAGATCAACAAAATTAAATACATGGTATTTCCTGAAAACAGCACACATACATTAGTATGGCCTTGACAAACAATCATGGATGACCTGCTGCCGTGGACCCGCTCAACTCCACAACATAAATTCACATTTTTGAACCAATTAAACCAAATTCAATTGCAGTTCAGCTAGATGCTGCTATATAATCAACATCATCCCTCTCTTTTTCTGTGGTTGTTATTGATTATACCTCCATCATAACTACCTTTATAAACATACTGACATGAGGACGCTCTTGAAAACGAGATGCCACATCTCAAGGGGCTAACCCCGAATAAACTTATATTTAGCAGAGACAAATATGATGAGGACAGATTTATGGTCTGGGAGTCCATTAGTTTTTTTCTATCATAAATTCTAATTTTTAGTCCCTTTGTCTCTGCCCAACTCCCTCCCTTCACTCACACTCCCAACATAGCTTTGGTGGATGGCTGATCAACATGAGATCAGCTCCACTACAGGATTTCCATCCGCTAACCAGAGGTTTTTTGGCCCAGTGTTGCACGCATGGTGGATTCATGTTGGGTTTGGATATACACTACTGGGCAAAAGTTTTAAGAACACCTCAATTTTTCCAGTTTTTTACTAAATAGTGTTCAGTTTAATGTCTCACTGCACTCTGAAATGAAAGCATAATACAAATAAGCAACTTGAGTAAAAAAAGAAATCATGAATCAATCTATAGGCCAAAATATATTCTAAATAGGGCTGAAACGATTCCTTGGATAATCTGGGTAATTGGATTACAAAAAATCCTCCGGGCAAATTATGTGCCTCGAGGACTCATTTAAATCTGGACCACTATACAGCACACAGTGTTTGACATGGACCCTCATTTCTGTGGTACAATGCGCGTGCTGCTTCCGTTGCTGTGTGGCTGAAACGTAGATGTGCGCCATGGATTGTAACATCATGCAGGAAGAGAAGAGAGGGGCAGAAAGAAGAAAGTCCGCAGAGGAAACGGCAGAAAGTATCCGAAGTGTGGGATCACTACAACTTGAAACGAAAAGAAAACACAGTGCAGTGTGTCAGTTGTAAAATGGAGTTAGCTTAGCATAATAGCACATCGTCAATGCTGCAGCACGTCACCAGTAAACATCCGGTCTGTGCATCAAGTCCGCAGACTGGACACATAAAGATAACACTCATGACACAACAGCAGAAGCAGTTAATGTGATCAATAATTGAGATTAAGTCTAATAAATAACGTACTTTGATTATGGCTCTGTGTAAAGGCTGGTTCAGAACGTAAATCAGTGAGGAGGATACTTGGATAGATATTCTGTATATTTTGTTCACATACTTTTCACATTCAATAACTTTACTTTTAATTGATTGCAGGGAGTAGAATAGAAATGACAGTGAGTAGAGGAAACAGGTGTAGGGCATCCTTTCATATCTTAAATAAATGTACATTAGCTGGTTAAATTATCTTAGTATCCAAGTATGATATTATTTTGGCCTTGTAACAAAATAAGCTAAATAAGATCCTCAATATGGTAATTACCATCATTACAGCAGTAAAGGCAATAATGTAGCAAAATAAGACAAGCATGAACAAAAACAAATAAAATAAAAACAACCAAACTAAAAAAAGTAACTAAAAAAGCAAGATATGACCAAGAGAAAAAATAAAACTGCAAGAACAATGTCAAAAAAAACAAATTTAAAAGTTCAAAAATATTTTCACCATTGCACATGGGTAATTATCAATATCATTTGATTTGTTGTAACTGGTTTAGTGCTCACTGCGGAGACAGTTATCATTATAACCAAAGGGCCTGTTTATAAACTTAAGTTTTTCCTGTATGTATGAGTGGTACATTTTTGAGATATCAGCTGTAGAGATGTATATTTATAAGTCCTGTGACGCTCAAAGCACCAAAAATACATTTGAAAGATTCAAAACCAGTGTCTCATTCTAAAACTCATGACCTGGTTGCTCAAAATAATCTGCAGACCTTGTTGTGAGCAGTTTCATGTAGGAACTACTTTTTACCTATGAAAAAAAAATGTATTTTGATTTTGGGATACTGTTTATGCTCAAAATGTAAAAAAAAAACAAAAAAAAAACCAAGTTGTTAATTTAAGACACCTGGTTTATTTTCTGTTTTGCATGTTATCGATCCTTTTCAATAAAGCCAAAGTGATTCAATGTAAAAAAATTGCAGCGAGCGCAATGTACCTGTTATCCGATTACTCGATAAATCGCCAGAATACTCGATAGAGTACTTGATTACAAAAAGAATCGATAGTTGCAGCCCTAATTCTAAACTCCTGACTCATCAAAGTGGCCACCTTTGGCAGATATAACAGCTGAACGCACTGGAGGCATTCTTTCTACAATAGAAATCAAACATTCTTCAGAAAGTTCTTCCCAAGTCTGTTGCAGACGTTCCCATAAATGTGTGGCATTTGTAGGTTGCTTTTCTTTTACTCTTCTGTCCAGTTCATTCCAAACCAGCTCGATGGGGTTCAAGTCTGGAGACTGTGCTGTCATGCCATGTTTTCAAGCTTACCATCTTGTTCTTTTACCCTGAGGTAGTTCTGGCATAGCTTGGACTTATGTTTTGGGTCATTATCTTGCTGTAGGATGAACCCCTGACCAATTAGGCTCATACCAGAGGGTACTGCATGGCGCTGCAGAATGCTGTGATAGCTGTTTTGGTTCGGGGTGCCTCTCACTCTGTACAAGTCACCAACCCTGGATCCAGCAAAACAGCCCCAGACCATCACACTTCTTCCTCCATGTTGATGTCACACACTGTTGAACCATCCTTTCACCCACTCGACGGCGTACGAAGATCCTGTGTGATGAACCAAAGATTTCAAATTTTGATTCATCAGTCCATAATACCTTCTTCCAGTCTTCAGTAGTCCAGTGGCGGTGTTTCATGGCCCAGGTAAGACTCTTTGTCTTATTCTGGCATCTTGGCAATGGCTTTCTTGGTGCAACTTGTCCTGTCAAACCTGCAGCTCGAAGACTTCTCTTCACAGTTAAACTGAGACTTGCTTACTACGACTACTATTAAGCTGTGCTTGAAGCTGTTTTTCCTGTGAGCCGCCTGTCACGCAAACTGTTAACTCTCAGAAACCTGTCCTCTGATTTAGTTGTGGCTTTGGTTCTGCAAGATCTCTTCCTGTCAGAGTTTCCCTCAGTTTCTGAGTGCCTTCTGATGGTGAAGAAAACTAATTACTCACACCTTGACTTTCTTTGCAATTTCTCTCTAAGAAAGACCTAAATTTTTAAGTATTGGTCTGTCTCTCTTCCGTTGTTAATTGCCCTTTTCTTGCCATTTTCGTAGCAACATACGACTTTCTGCAGTACAATGCTGTTCAACTGATGCTCACAAGGGTATGGTACCACAGGGTATGCTTTTATGCAGACAGAGGGGGCTGTAAGCAATCAAGACAAGTTGGAACAACTGTAGGAATTAGTAGAGTCAGCTCTCAAGTCTTGACCAACCTTCATTGCTGTAGAACAGCTTTAAATTGTTAACCCATTTCATGTTCTCTGAAAGAGGCCTTTTTGTATAATTCTGAAATGTACATTATTTTTCAGTTTAATAGTAACCTAACCTTTTCTTTTAAGTTATGCCAGTACAGCACTTACCTTTGTGACATTTCAAGCTATTCATTGGACTTGCACGACTTGAGTTGCAATAAATAACTGGAAAAATTGGGGTGTTCTAAAACTTTTGACCGGTAGTGTATATATTTGTATACTTGTATACGTGTGTATTTTATAGATGTATATATTTAAAAATGTGTACACTGTATGTGTATCTATAAAATAAAGAGTATGGCTTCAGCATGCTCTATTGTAAAGTTTCCTGAGAAAACACTTCACACAAATTGGCGCTATACAAATAAAGATTAATTGACTGATATATAAGCTTAAACAATGCTAACACTTAGTGCATACATAATGTGTCTTTTGATAAGAATGTGTATAGACCAATCTCCTGACATGACTTTATGAAATAAAATGCAAACATGATAAACATCTACATAAGATACATACACTAGTATATCCCTCCAGTAAATGTATCAGTTGAAGTGAAAAATTAAGCTTTGTATGCAATTGTTTTAATTTTTTTCTGCATCTTCCTGTCAATATCATCCTGAACTTCTACACCTGCGCCGGTGGGTGCGGCCCATTGCCTCATCAAAAATATGCCTTCAAACCTACTATGACTATAGTCCACAGAGTTGAGGACTTTCAGAAACCCATGTGATGATATCTGAAGATGTTTAAGGAACGCATAGCTTTAAAATACTGTCAAAAGAGCAGAAACACTGACAATAAACCTAAGGACAGAAGTCAGGCAAGCAGACTACTCCAAGTACCTTTTCTCCGCTGTCTCTCTTGTCCTCTCATTACATTTAGAACTTCTTTTAAATGAAGACAAATTTGAATTCAACAAAAGGGGTCCACAGGATGGTTTTGTCTGAAAGTAAAAGACTACCCCCCCCCCCCCCCCCCCCCCCCTTTCTGTCTTCAGTGTTTTCTCTGTGCCTATTTTAATTTAGTGTAAAAAATCTGAAACCACACAAAAGACATAACAGCTTCTTTTCCTGGCTTCAACCCCTCAATCACAACCCTATTTTATTAGAGCCACAACCAGCTGTCACTGCTGAGTGATTAAATTCTCAATTCTCTAAACATTTAACAAATCAAAATCATATTTACAGAGTTATCACAAACTTCCACACCTTTACAGGCAGTTGATAAAACTACTAACAGCACCTGGCTCATGACTATGTAAAAAAAAAAAAAATCCTCTTCACCACAGCCTCCACGGCTCGTTAGATTTAATTATTATGGAGACATGAAAGTAGGCCAGGGACTGAGATTTTTCTGTTCCCGTTTGGCACAAAAGGCGGACAGCACCAACTGAATTTTTGTGTTTCATTCTGCTTGCTCTGAGACTGGGTAATTAACATCTCTCTATTCAGGTTGCCTTCAGCTTGCTAAGACGGAGACATTATTGGGGAGAGTGGGGTGTGTACGATTAGATATGAACTTTCAAGTTTCTCATCCTGCGGGAGATCGTTTGCCTAACCAATAAGGAAAGAAGATCAAATCTGCAAAAACAGCACCATCACAAGGGAATGGAGATAAAAATATTGGCGGGGACATGCTGTTCTTTTGTTAATAACGTGAATGTAATCTGCTCTGAGAAGCTTGCAGGGATAATGATGCTCAAACAAGAGAAAAATTATGTAATATCACACAGAAGGGACCCCGACCTGAACCGCCAAACTGCTGAATAACGCTGCTGTCCAGATGATGCTTTTTTGCGCAGGAACTTGCAATAACACCCATTTGTCAAAATAACTGTCGGTCTTGGTCATTTTGTGTCTGGCTGGTGGAGTTTGTATGTGTGTGTTGTACAGGTCACAGAAAGGACGAGTCTCTCGCTGTGGAACCTGAGCTTGATGACCAACAGAAAATGCTCTTAAAATACACCACATGGCCCAGAGGAAGGCTGTGCTATATCTGGTTTTTATTTTAGCACTTTGCCTGGGAGTCATGTTTGGACCTGGACCTTGCCCTGCCGCCCTGCCGCCCCCCCCCCCCCCCCCCCCCCCCCCCCCCCCCCCCCACACACACACACACACACACACACACACCCCCCCCCCACACACAAAGACACACTAACAAGGAAGCTCAAGCAAACATAGAGGAAACGTCAGGTCCCTGTTGCCTAGCGACTGATAAGAATCAGGCTGCTGCTGCCAATGAGGAGAGGGCTTTGAGGGATGCAGCTCCGGCCCCTCCCTCCCTCTCTCTGTCTGATGTGTGCTGATCCCCTCCTCACCCTGTCTGATGAGGGTAAATAGATTGGCTCCGGACAACGAACTACATAAATGATCGCCACAACTGGTATGTCATCCGATTTGTTGTCTAAAAATAGTTCGAGAAAGAGGGAGCTGCCTGATTCACTACAGAAAATGTCTTTTAAGGACAAAAATTACCATATTTGGTACATTTCTGTTGAAATATTGTCAGGGGTATGAACAATTTTGAACATGGCATTTTTTGGGACTCCATCAATAAAATACCCCCGACATAAATTTATCTTTTTAAATTTTGTATTGTTGTCATTCTTTTCAATTGTTGGTCATATATATATATATATATATATATATATATATATATATATATATATATATATATATATATATATATCTCAGAAATAATACTAATGAGACTTAAAAACTAATAAAACAAAAGCATTCCTAAAATTTGAATACTGATCACTGCAAACCATATAGGTTCTTTGACAACACACACAGTATAAAATTGTTATCATCACATGGCAGCTGAAGGCCACATCAGGCCTCCTGCAGCTTACAATCTGGCCCTTAAAATACCAGAATATGTCAGGAGGAAAAATTGAGGTTGAGCCACTTTAACTAGAGGGACTTTATATTCACCCCATTTACATAAATCGACTTGACCGCAATCATTAGCAGGTGTTCAACTAGGAAAACAAGTATACTCTTGTCAAACCTACTATGGACCACATGAATTAACTCAAAATTGGATTATTGTGGTCTCTTTGTTGCCATTTCATTTTCATTGTTTGTTTGAATTATTGCTGTAGAACTGTCTTTCTACATTATGCTTTCAAGTCTTTACAGAGTAAAATTTTGGGGGGGTTTAAATGTTTATATGGGTGGACCAAAGGAAGAGCAGCTGCTAGTTTAATATTTTTCAGTGGGAATGAAAAAAATGACAGCTTAAGTAGCCAAAGAATTTCAATAGAAAATCAAAGTTCAGTGTGACATTAAGCATTACTGAAAACCGGACAGAGAAAACTCATCTCTGAGTTTTAGAAAATCTTGCTCAGAAACATTTTATTTTACAGCTATAAAGATTTCTCAGGACCGTGGGGGTGTGGTCGCTGGCTTTGACGTGAGGAGGCCGACTGAGCAGAGTTAAGTGGTTTTGTAGTCTTTGAGTGGGCAGGACTTGGTGTTTATTTTTCTGTTGGCCTTGTCATTTATTACATCATAAATTAAAGTATACAGCCCGAGCACTTTACAACAACTTTACGAGCACTTTCAAAAACTTAAATGCTGATATCTCAAAAATCATGCAAAGATGAATCCTGAGATTTTTAGATAGTTAATAGCAAGTATATGTGATCATAAATACCATATGAAGAAAGGTTTTGCTTAATTGTGTTGCCAGGGACTTTAAGGGTTAAGAATTACATTTTGGATGACAACACAACAAGTTAATTAGACAAAATTTTAATCTTATTATGGATCTAGCCCCCATGGCATCTGTCAAATATAGAACTGGCCTTTTTACAATGAAGTTGATGACTCCTGATGCAAAGCTATAAAAATTACGCCTGAAGTGTGCAACTCGTCATTCATACTTAAGCAATGGTGGCTGTTGATCTGCATCTACAAGCAGCAGATTCATGTGCACTTGAGAACAGTATACTGAGGATGTAGAAACAATCATGCTTGAGTATGGTGTTTTCATCAGCGAGAGGGTATTTTCATTGGTTTCAACATCTGTTGTTACCATGGCACCCACACGTGTTTTTAAAGCAGCAGAGATAGCACATGTGATCATATAAACAGACTACTCAGTCTTGCCCAAAATGTGTGTTTTCAATGACCTGAAATGCTGTTTACATGTGGACAGAAGGCCAGAACACAAAGAAAACGCAGTGTTTTTCAAAAGTATCCACTTAAGTGTGGACATAGCCTTGGATTCCGATTTGAATTTCAACCCACATATTACCAAGGTCATAAGCTCAGTTTACTGTCATTTCAGAAACATTGCACTAATTGACTTTTAATACTCAAAGAAATACTTTTTACTGTCTGATACTGTCTTTTGTCCTTTTATAGTCTTGACTTTTTATCTAGTGTGATTTTTAGACCTTGATTCCCAGCTTCTTTTTGTGTCAAGTACTTTAAGTTTCATGCTTTTATGTGTTTAATAAACAAAGAAGAATTGTGTGAAAATTATTATGAATCAATACACAAAGTCATTTTCTGTATGTGTTGACATACTTGGCAATACAACCTGATTTGGATTCTTGTTTTGATTAAACCATTTCCACTTTATAAAAGAGAATTTTGTCTCATTTCAACATTCAAAATACACAAAATTCAATCAATTAAAAAAATAATCCAGAGTTCTATGGATAGATCATTTGTGAAAGCCATAGCAGTTCAAACTATTTACAAGAACTGTCTGACAATCAAAGTCTTTCTTCACACTTCTGAGAGACTATGAAATCAATGTGTGGTTGAGAAAAGGTAGCCTGAACCTCAAAGGATGAGAGGGCTGTCAAATGAACCCAAAGATAGAGTGTTTTAAGTTTTTGCCCCCTGCTGCTTCTCTCGAGCCATGCGGTCTAAATAAGCAGAGGAAAAGCAGCCGCTGCATTATTACTCCAGCTCGGCATTTGGTTATTCGTCAGAGCAGCAGCAGCACTCGAGGTCACAATCTGTGCAGGGTCAGCCGAGAGGATAAAGACCCAGGATCCCACCCCAAAGACCATTCCCTATGGAAATAACAACAGGGGTGGTTTAAGTAGCACGACACACACCAGGGGAGTGTGTGTTGAAAGCTCAACATGTTGACATAAACATAAACAGGGGTCTACTTATACACAGTGTACTATAGTAATGATGTGGTACCTGGGAGTGGAATGTATCTGTATTTGTAATTTTTCCATTAAAAAAATGAGAAAAATGAAAAATCCATAGCCTTATTTGCTCACCTAATGAGCTTCAGCAAAAATGCATATGATAACGTAAAAAAATGAGAGTGTCCAAAAAAATCCTCCCATGACAGTAGAATGACTTAGACATCTGTTTATGTACAGAAATATGTAAATTAATTAAGATATCCAAAAATGTCAGATTGTAATTTAAATCAGCTGAAATAATTTTAAAACTATGGCAGTCAATTTTAGCAGTGCTTTTTCTCCTCTGAATGGACTGAATAGATTCTTTTAAGACAGAGCTGACATTTTACAGGCCCATTCAGAGAGAAAATAAGCTTAAAAGTGTGGTATACCAAAAACATTGTACTAAATCAAAGTGTCAGCAGGCAACAGTGTGAAGTTGGTTGACAGCAGGAGTCACCAACCCGTAGACCTGGATCTACTGGTAGAGCTCTTAGAAATTTCTAGAAAATTTTAAGACTTTATGTATTTGGTCTTTGTCTGACAAACAGGATGGACAGTTTCACATATCCATGACATGACATCTAGTGAATCCACCTGCTTTGCAAGGTTGATTGAAACTACCCTTCACCCAATAATTTTCAGTATGGGCAAGATATTTAGGCAGTTTAAAGTGTGTTTTATGCTTGCATTGTTACAGTCTTCAGCTCTAACAGTCATGAATTTTGCTTTGTATTGGGCTGCATAAGTTGTGAAAGCAAGTTTGACTTTAAATTCTCTGATTATTCCTGCCCCTTATCACACTAATGGATCAAAGGTTGTATTTACTGGCTTAAACCAACACTACATAGTTTTTCCACCCTAATATAATATTTCTAGAATCATTGTGATGGTACATCACCTTACAACAGCTTGAATGACACCTCTGTCATAGTCTGAGGGGGTCTGTATCACCTTCACTGGCACTATGTAACTTCGATGTGGATGGTAGGAACAAATCCACACTAAAAAACTACAAACTAAAAAACATGATCAGACTGTACCTTATCAGTCCACATGGTTTATTTGTTTCTTGGGACGCCCTGTTGGCTCACTTCTCTTCCCTCTGTATGTCAGCAAATGCACGTTGGTGTGAGGCGCTTTGTTTTTGTAACCATGCAGTTACACTCAATGACCATAGAGGCCCCTAGAGAGCTTAAAAGCCAGAGTCTTACTTAGTGCTGCTTTAAATGTGGGTGAGAATAAACAGTGGTCATTGAAAAATGACTATTAAGCCATTATCACATGTGCAACCCTGATATTATGAGGATGTGCCAGAGTAATTCACTGACATGGTCGTTCACACTTGCTCTTCTCTGCGGGGAGTAGTCCTTGCTGGACGGGGGATAAGTGGTGAAATGGGGCAGGGGGTCACCGATAGGCAGCACAAAACATACACAGTAGAAGTTCTTCCTCACCAAACTCCCTCATCCATGTCTTTATGGACCCGCTTTGTGCACTGGTGTGCGATCATGTTGGAGCAGGAAGGGGCCATCCCCAAACAGTTCCCACAAAGTTGGGAGCATCCCTTCAACCCACACCATAACCCCTCCTCCACCAAACTTTACACTTGGCACAGTGCAGTCAGACCAGTATCGTTCTCCTGGCAACCGCCAATTCCAGCTCGTCTATCAGCTTGCCAGACAGAGAGGCGTGATTGGTCACACTTTAAAAACACTTTACAATAAGCTATTTTCACTGATGCTTTCACGACTTCATCCATCAGCACAGTCAGCCAAATGTCATCAGTGAACACGGTCACTCATTAGACCGTAACACTGAAACATGGCCTGAATATTTTACTTGGAAGAAACATGCAAAGTCTGCATGCATCATGGTGTAATGATGGTCAGTTAAAAACCCTTCTACTGTTCTTAATTGTCACTTTGAGCCCGTTGGCATGACTGCAAGTCCATTGCACAGCATATAGGGTCCTATAAAATCCATGTTAATTTTTCCCAAATTCCATTTTAGTTTTTTGTGTATTACGTTTTTTTCCATTTTAATGTTTTGGGTATTCAGTTTTTAGTATTTTACGCAAATTTAACCCCAAAACACTGTATAAAAGTAATGAAATATAATCACTCACTCTTCAGGCGGTCCTCACACATCTCTTCCTTGTTACTGCACGCACAGTGGAAAGAATGGCGTCTATCTGCTTGTCATGGACTCTGGAGTGAGGCAAGACACGAAAACAACAAAAATGTTGCAGTGCTCCTTTAAGGATCACGACAGCTGCACAACTTGCTTGTTCTTTTACATTTAACAAAATAAGAAACAGCTACTTGGATCCAAAAAGAAATAGAGGGAGAAAAAAAACGTAAGAAACAAATAAAACAGACAGAAAGGGCACTAACTTACCAAAGTTTGTTGGCAGCGTTTCAGTTCTCACACTTTGCTAATGCATTCTGCACTTTGACTCTGTGCAGGAGTTTGCCTGCTTGTTGGTGATTATGAACAAACTACTCAATCTATGTTTGCCTAGGACTGCTAATTTTGTTTCTCTTTCACCGAGATAGACATTAATAATATCTGTTTCTCCCTAGTATGATATCAGAATTAAAAAAGTATGTATATGACAGACTTATTGTAACCTGAGGACTGTTTCATACTCTGCTGATGGAGTGAGAGCCCTGCACCTGCACTCACAGCAACCTCCCATTTTCATAACCGTCGACACAAACATCCCCACAGCTGCACGATCTCGCCCCTCATTGTCGAGCCGCTGATGAATCTGATGTTGGCGAAGCAAAGAATCTTTCTGCATCTCTCCATTATCTGAGATAATTAGCTGCAGCTGCCTCCGCTGTCACAGAAAGTCGGTTTCAAAGCCGCTCCAGAGTGTCAGAAGTTATTTCTTTATGTTGAATCAGATAAAGAAAAACGCTCAGCGGAGGTTTGACTGCACCGAAGCATCCATGATTGCTCTTTAATAGTAAAATATGAGACGTTTGTCAGGTCTAATTTGACAGGTGAGGGTGAAATTCATGGCTCTGTACTTTTGTTTCAGTTCAGAGCTTTATAAGAACATCCGTCAGTGTTCATCTGACCTAACTAAAACTCCTGCTGCCTATGCTCTTTTTGGTCCAGCCCCACATTATTCCCTCACTGCCCTCAATAATGGCCTCAATTTAAGCTTTACTGCACCTCACCTTCCTCTTATTCCCCGCTCCCTTTGAGATAGGAAAGCTTTTCTCGCTCTGAGCTGCTGGAAATAATCACAGGACATGAGATGAATAAAAGGCCCGTGTTTTGGGGGGGAAGTTTGCCTGCGTGTTTTGTACCTGCGTGCACGCATTATACACGCTTTGTTCAGAAGAAAGCCACGTGACAGCTCTGATAAATGCAGCCGCTTATGCTGAAGGTTCAACAAAAATAATAAAATTATGGGTGAGTGATAAAGACAGCGGTGGCTTCCCAGTCCGAGCGGCTGCCTGTGTGACGGTGAGTAATGTGTGTTTATACTGAACAATAAACTCATACAGGTGTGAGAGGATCATCATATATTCATACAGGAAGGGGAAACATATATGTGCAGATGTCATTTCAGTTTCTTTCAGCTGAGCTCTTCATGCTGACATGTTTATCTATGAGAATGGCAGATGGTGGAAAAACTGCAGCCTGTTTTTGTCGACTGAATATTATTTTCATTTTACCTGTGAAAGAGCAAATATTCAACATAAAGAGGAGCAGGAAACATCCACCAGCATAAGGATCGTTATTATGAATCATAATGGAAATATTCACATCTATAATGTGTCTGCTCTGGTCTGAATTATGGGCCATTTTGTTATGTTGTTGCATTATTACTTCAGCCAAAGAGGCTGTGTTTATGCTGGCAATATAACTCAAAAAGTTCTGATTTGATGAAAATTTGTCACGGCACAAGGAAGAAGTGATTCGATTTTGGCAGTGATTTGAACGTAGACGCTGATCCAGAAATTTTTTAAGGATATGTGAACATTACAAGCTGTAGCAGTTTTCCACATTTTCGCCAATAATGCAACAAGTTCTCAAGAGATTTTGATGACATTTTCAGGGAATGATGAAAATGATTAAAAACTTTTGCAGATATGCCTGAATTCATCTCTGCGTGGACGGCTCCGAAGTCTAGACCTCCAACTATCAATCAGTGGTACAGATACATATCTAAGTTCTACCTATGGAGCACCAATTAGAAGGTTTTCAATCAGCTGTGGGCATCATGTCTGAGCCACATACTGGTCTGCAGACTTAGTCTGAAAGGGGTGGAGTGGTGTCACAAGTAGTGAAGCTGCATAATCAATAAAGGCTTATAATTTCATGATTTATGACCCAAGAATCAGGACCAATCTTGAGACCAGCGTTAATTTTAACAGCACTTTTCAATTTAGTTTTAGCTATAGTCTTTTGCGTAAAATATCTTTTAGTTAAGTCATAATTTTGTCATCTAAAATGTTTTAAATTTTAGCCTAGTTTTAGTTGATGTAGTTAAAACATTTTGGTCGACAAAATCTACTGTTAATTTAGTCGACTACAATATGAAGTGTAAAGAGTAAGGCATTTTTTATGTTTCCTTGAATTTCTGAAGTCATGTTTTACACTTTGATAAAATGAAACATCTAATAACCCTTTATTGAATGCTAGTAAAGTCTGAATGTATAAATGAACAGAATCAAATTGAACTTTTGTGTGAAATGGAAACACCTTTATTTAGGCTACAAAACCAGAGTTGACAACAAACAGTGAACCTGCTCTACACAAATATATCAATTCTAGGGCCCGACCGATATATCGGCCGGCCGATTACATCGGTCGATTTTAGCCCTTTTCAAAGGATTCAACATCGGCCAGAGTTTTGCCAATATAATGCCGATATATTCTTAATTTCTCATAAAACAGTAAACACTGTTCGGCATCCAAGCTGCGCAGAACGATGACATTGAGAAAGATGGCGGCGCGTTGTTAAAGTGGCTCTGAGCTCTGCCTTGTGTATGGATGATGGAGTGTGTGGGGCAAAACTCACCTACAGTCACACAGAGTTGCTGAATGTTGTTTTTGCCTGCAAGTCCGACATAACGACCGACCCTCGGCGCTCGCACAGTCCGACATAACGACCGACTTTCAGCGCTCGCACAGTACAACGCTGGACATAGCGAGAGCACTGGGCTCTCTGCTCGGCTACAGAAGCAGCCGCCAGACCGACACTGATGAGCTGACCAATACCAGATCTGTCATTTACAAAACTGACGAATTGGACCTTCTGGTGGCAGGGGATCGGTTTATTTGTGACTGTTCTGTGATGATTATTACGGAAACCTGGCTTCACCTGCTTGTCCCCGACGCTGCAGTTGAGCTAACTAGCTGCTAGCTTTCGCAGGAATTGACTGCAGTTTTGCCCACTATTTTATTTTGTATTTGAAAGTTCTTGCTCTTGTTGTTGCTGTCCTCTCACAATGACCTGTTTACAACTTTTTAAAAGTTGTTCTACCTGAACTATAACCTACCTTCTTATTATTTTCATCAACAAGAAGCACAAGATAAAGACTGACTCTTTTAAGGTTTTATAATTAATTTCCCAGAGGTTTAATGCTTGGTATGTTTTTGTACTTGAAAATTCCTCTCTGTTGTAAAGTTAAACAAATACTTAGTGACAAAGTATATCGGTATTTTTTTTCTGCCAAATATCGGTATAAGGATCAGCTTCATAGAATCCATATCGGCTGGGCCCTAATCAATTCATAAGGGAGTAGCTCTGATTGGATCGCTCCACAACTTATCCCACCACCATGAAGCTAAGGCAGCTGTGATTGTATGTCCCTCTTAACTCATCCAACCTTTTCACACAACCAAAGTAGCTGTGATTGGATATATTCCTAACTTGTCCCTACTTTCTACATGACCAAATTAGGTCTGATTGGATTAAGTCTCTGTCAAACATTTTAGTCTAGTTTTTGTTTGTTGATGAAAATGTCAGTTAATTTAGTTTTAGTGTTTGTCCATGTGCACTTGTTTTTATTAGATACTGTCTAGTTTTTGTCAGGGGAAAAAAGGTGGTTGATGAACACTATGACGAACACTGCTTGAGACACTAACAGATATCTAGCTCCTACTTAAATAAAATGTATCTATAATTCATCGTTAATGTCCTCTTGAATCAGACAATACAACAAGATGTTCCCTTAAATTCTCGGACATAAAGCTCACACTGAAGAGGGTCTCAACCACCCTGAGGCAACAGAGAATCAATGCAGAGATGCACTACCGGCCCAACTGGTGGTGCATCCAATCCCAGCATAATTTCTCTGGCTATCAATTATCATGTTGTCACCCAAGGGAGCACAAAGGAAGCAGAACAGGAACAGACCCACAGCTGCAATACGACTGTTTAAAATTCCTGCAGAATGAGCATTTAGGAGGAACAATGGGAAATGTTAAACATGCTCAAAATGTGCATGGTCAGGAGATGTGCATTGAAAATGTAAGCAAAAATTTGGTGTGAATAATTAATATCTTTCATCCAGTGAGGCAAGGTTCATTTCAAAGGATAGGTCTGTGTTTTTCTCTTATTTATAAATCTATAAATTCTGAGTTAACAGGAGCAGAGTGGCTTCATATACCAGCCTGACTGCACTGAACGACCCCCTGCAGCACCTCCCACCCATCCCTCTCCTGCATGAGAAAAAAGGGACATGAAATATAAAAAGGCCAAGTACGTCAGCTCAACGAGATTGGAGTGGAGGGGATTTTCCTCCCCTGCGCCGCGCTGCACCTCCAGCAGCACTTACCACCGTCGAGAGGAGGAGGGGTAGCTGGAATTCCATTTCTCAATGATGAAACTCTTTTCATCAGGCCTCCTTTGCATAACAAAGGTGTATAAAATGCATTATATATGGCAAAGTGTAACTATAAGGCGTCACAGGGAGAAAAAACGTAGCAACGCCAGCTTCTATTCCCAGGAAAAGACACAAACTGTGGTGCATAAAAAGCCTGCGAGAGGTTAAAAATATCACCACCCACCACCAACTCAACATGACACACGTGCACAAGTCAGTAATCGTACATTTAATGTGATTACAGGACGTGTAATCTCAGCGTAACTCATCCAGAGGCTATAATGTATGAGGATTGTGGGCCGTCTTTGTTCTGATTTCATTATATGAATGATAAGGTGATTTTAATTTGCTCAATCATTAAGGCCTCACGCACGGATAAAATACTTTTGGCGGGGTGGGCAAGGAAATTACCCGGGTTAAGTCAGTCTCTCGTCACTACAAAAGATCCAGATCTTCTCAGTGGCCTTTAATTAAACTGACCCGAGCCCTCTGTTATATCGTATTTTGACATCTTTTAGATAGTTTTGAATATGTTGACTAGATATTGTCTTGTTTTGTATTTCTTCTGCCTTTGACAGTAATTTTTATTTAACTTCATATTCAATGAAAAAAAAAAATAAAATAAAGTAAATTGTTTTACTATCAATCAGTCTTTATTTGTACAGTGTCAGTTCACATCAAGTGTTATCTCAAGGCAGGCTGAAGCCATACTCTTCATTTTAGAGATACACATATATGCATTTATACAAATAACAGTTTTCCACTGTTGATGAAATTGCATTAGCACAGTTGAAGTTATGCTTGTAATGGCGTTGGTGATACGTTCATTGAGATGAATTATGTATTGTATCTTCACCTGATACACCATGGCCTTCAAGTGCCCCCAAAGATAACCTAGAAGATGCGTTTGATGCATTTTCAAGGGTATCTGAAACATAAATAAATATACATCATACATTTTCCTATATATGGAAACTTATGGCCCACCCTGTATAAATATATATAGATATATTTGTATACACACATACATCCATCCACAGATGTGTCCATCCAGGCAGAGACAAAGGGACTAAAAATAAGAATTTATGACAGAGACAAACCCATGGATGCCCAGATCATAAATCTGTCCTCATCACATATGCCTCTGCTACAGGGTTCCCACTCTTTTCTAGATTGTCCAGGACGTTATGAATTTCTAACTCTCGGGCATGGACATTGTCTGCTAGCCATCTTTTAAGTCCGGCTTTTATGTAGTGTCTTGCCTTTATAAATTCATGGTTTACACTTATGTTTTTAATATTTATTACTCTGCTTATTATAAATAGATTTCGTTGATTTACTGTTTAAGTAGCCTACATTTTTTTTCAATTTTTTATTATTTCTTTTCTTCATCATTGTTTTGGGTTTTTATACTTTATTCCTTAACGTGCATTATTTTATCGACTCAGATGGCTAAGTGTGCATTAGTTACCAAGTACATTTTTTTTACTTCGTTTTCTATGTTTGATTTTTTGTTCACTAACAAGGTAGAAGGAAGATAAATAATTTTCCAGGACAATTCAAGCTTTTCCAGGATGTTTCACTTTTCTCATTTTCCATATGTTTTCCATGACTGAGAAATTGGTCAATCATTTTCCAGGTTTTTCAGGACACGTGGGAAGACCTCATGTCCATGTGGTTTTAAAGATAGTAACTATGGATGTATAATCAATACAACCATGGATAGAGATCAATCTAATATTAACATTAACATCTATAATGATTATAATCTGGAGAGGAATGATGTTGGTTTTTATGGTTTTAGTTTTTACCTTGTTGCCCTGACTCTGTCCCTCTTGTCCCATTAGGCCGTTTCAGTTTGTTATGGTGTCTTTCTTCACCATCATTCTATCGTGTTTGTTTCCTTGTAATTGTACAGTACTTTGGTCAACTAACTTTTTAATGTTCTATATAAATACATTTTGACTTGACGTTGACCTCTCTATCAGAATGAGCATCAACTTCTTTGACAATTCGAGCAACAATAAGCAGCTTGCCTGTTGGATCGCACCCGCACCACACAAGCCTTGCATCAGTGAGCCATGGCCGCCCGACTGGTCATTGGTTCACCACTGTTCAGTACTTTGACCACTTAGATCAGGGGTGTCCAAAGGATGACCGGGACACTTTAATACACACCAGCCTTTAGTGTATTACAGTTCATAAAGCAGATCCACTGTAGGTTAAGATGGGCTAAATGCCTGAAGATGCTTAAAGATTGAAAACAACAGCCTATCACAACTTTCCATTCCAAACAGTCAGTCATTGTACAGGATTTTGGGTAGTCTACCCTAACTCAGGGATCCCTGGCAAGCTCTGGCAACCACTGGATTGCAGTTTAGGTGAAACTAAACTGCCAAACTGTATGAGAGTTGGTGCTTGAAGCTGATTGGCATTGTATTTCGAGTGAGCCAGACCTTGAAAGCAGATAATAATGAAGCAAATTAGGGTTATTCATGCTGATTTTAAAAGCTGTCATCAGTTTCTTTATCAGTCCTGCACAGGCTTTAATGTCTGATGTGGGCCAATTATCCAGTATTTTTTTAAACTTTTGGGGGGTCAACTAAAAGCGGATCACAGAGCACTGCAGACCGGAACATCCCACAAGAGCTGCAGTTTTGGAGATGCTTTATCAAACTCGCTCAAATCCTAACATTTGCACATTTTCTAACATCAGCTTTGAGGACAAAATGTTTACTTGCTGCCTGATATGTCCCACAGGTGCCATGATGAAGAGATAATCAGTGTTATTCTCTTCTTATGCCTGATTGGTATTTGTCTAAATTTAGAAGTGCTCTGAGAGTAAAAAC
>JBAMNC010002529.1:0-22155 GCA_037902135.1 Cetoscarus ocellatus | reverse complement strand
GGCCATGTTCCTGCAAAAGTATTCTTTCATGCAGAACTGCATTCTTCTTCTACTTTTACCACACTTTATTGTAAGAATAAAGCCTAATTTATTTTGCTTGTGTTAAGCTACAAGGTGAGAGTGATGGCTCTGCACAGCTTATTGTTTTTTATGTGTTGCTTATGGCTGAAAATTACACTAATTTAGTACTACCTTATAATGGCACCATGTTCAGTGCACTACAGTTTTCAATATTCCATAAATTGTATTGAATCTAAAAAAACATCAAAGCGCTTTGATTGCAATAGAGGGAACTTTGCCCCCTGCTCTTTAATTGCATGATGAGTTTGCTTGTAACTTTCACATTGTGGGTCAACATATTGAACTTAACCCTCAACCCAGTAATGTCACACTTTGCCAGGCCTGGCAACAACTTGCAACATATTTTAAGTTTAAAGTTTTAGCATAAAAGATGTGGCATAAAGTGCTTTACATGGGCAAAAACAACAACAACAAAACACGCAAGGCAGATGTGAATAAAACCAATAAATCCTATGTCATGCTTTTGAGATAGGTGTTAACGTAACCATGAATACTGTATGTCCATACTTTTAAGAGAAATTCTTCATGTTAGCTGTAGAAGTCAGAGTTATAGTTGCAAACTTAATGACAGAGCCACCATGACAAACATGACATGTTGCTGTGGAAACACTGGTGGTTAGATCCTGTACTGTGCAACTTCCTACCATGGTTAGTCTCTGCTATTAATGTTAAGTTCCCAAGCTCAACCCATAAAGTGTAAATTGCTTGCGGGCAAAGCAGAGGGGTCAGTTTTATTTTACTTTCCCCCTCTCATTATGCAAAATATATTGGTGACTTGAAACAGGTAGTTTACAGTATTATAACGCTGCAGTTAAACATAGTAGTCCTCTATATATATATATATATATATTTATATATATATATATATATATATATATATGTGCAACTGGATCCTGGACTTTCTCACGGACAGACCCCAGTTCGTCCGTGTGGGAAAAAACACCTCCAGCACCATCCATCTCAGCACTGGCTCTCCACAGGGCTGTGTCCTGAGCCCACTCCTCTTCTCCCTGATGACCCATGACTGCTGTGCAAGGTTCGACACGAATCACAGCATCAAGTATGCGGACGACACGACAGTGGTGGGCCTCATCCGGGACAACAGGGAGCAGGCTACAGAGAGGTGGTAGATCATCTGGTGGACTGGTGCAGACAAAACAACCTGCTCCTGAACGTCGACAAAACCAAGGAGGTTGTTGTCGACCTCAGAAGGAAACAGCCCACCCACATTCCTCTCTCCATCGACGGCGCAGCTGTGGAAATCGTCCAGTGCACCAAGTTCCTGGGAGTGCACATCACCAACAACCTGTCCTGGTCCCAGCACACATCAGCCCTGACCAAGAAGGCTCACCAGCGGCTCCACTTCCTGCGCCGCCTAAAGAGAGCCCACCTTCATCCCTCCATCCTCACCACCTTCTACAGAGGCACTGTGGAGAGCATCCTAACCAGCTGCATCACGGTCTGGTATGAAAGCTGCAGTGCCTCGGACCGAAAGGCCCTACAGAGGGTGGTGAAGGCAGCGTCCAAAACAATCGGTGTTACACTCCCAGCCATAGAGGACATTGCCCACAGCCATTACCTGTCAAAAGCCAACAGGATTATAAAGGACCCAACTCACCACAACCATGGACTGTTCACCCTCCTGCCCTCAGGAAGGAGGTATCGGACTCTGCGCAGTAAACCCAGCAGGTACTGCAAAAGCTACTTCCCCACTGCCATAAGACTTCTGAACTCACAGAAACTAGCCACCCGCAATCAACCAAACTAATAACGGAAATGTAAGTGAGGGCATCTATATTTAGGTACATATGTATATAGAGTGACAGATGCCTAACTGAGTGAGGTACAATGGTACATGGATGTGCTGGCATGTCTGTGCGTGTATGTGTATGTATATAGATATATATTTATATACAGTATATAGAATGGAAGAGGTAAAAGTATGTATGTATGTTATCTGTGGGTATGTGTGCCGAACTGAGTACATGTGAGTATGCATGTGAGTTTTTGAAGTTAGTATACATATGTAAATACATATATTGTCTGGACGTACAGGTCCCTTGCACTAAACTGCACTAAACTGCTCTCTATTGCACTAAACTGCGACTGCACACCTCACTTTAGAAAACCCGCTGCTACTCTGCACAAGAGGTCAGTCCTAGGACCTCAAAAAACAGAACTACCTCACTGTATATAAAAAGTCTCTGTGTATTATGTAAATATCTTTAACTTGCTGTAAGCGTCATGAGCCATATGCAACGGAATTCTGTTCACTGTGTACTGCTGGTATAAAGTTGAATGACAATAAAGAAATCTTGAATCTTGAATCTTGAATCTTGAATATATATATATATATACAAATACATATATATATATACATATATATATACAAATACATATATATATATACATATACATATATATACATATATATATATATACATACATACATACATATATATATATATATATATATATATATATATATATATATATATATATATATATATATATATATATATATATATATATATATATATATATATATATATATATATATATATATGTGTATATATATATATATATATATATATATATATATATATATATATATATATATATATTCATATATATATATATATATATATGTATATGAAGTGTTGGAGGTTAGTGAAGCTGATCAGGCATCATTAAATGCCATATTCTGCTTTTGTTGTGATTGGGAGGCTTCTGCTCTTTGTAGGATTTTTTTTAATTATGGCAAAAATGGCAAATGGTCTTTTTGAGCTCTAGACCTCCGATTTCTAAAATCACCAATCCCCGGAAGAAATCAATGGAAATAAATTGATAAAAAAGGGTCTTGCATTGCCTTGATTTGAAGCAGAATAACTACTGTTGTCAGTGATGAGAATGGTTGAAAGTTGGGATGCTTTTACACCTAGACCTCCAAGTGGAGCCTACTTTAGCTTGGTTTGTTTGGATGTACAGGCAAACGCATTAAGATCACTTGAAAGAGAAAACCTCATCTCACTTTCAATTGACCTCTGAAGCGATTTCTTTGCAGTAAGAATGAAACCAACCCAGTAACTGGCACAGAGTGACAAGTTTGCTCACAACATTGCTTTAGTTGTATAAGCAGCAGTAGTGGTAACAATAGTAACATAGTTATTAGGCAGCTGCAAACCCAACTTGATATTAAAATACTTACGATGATAATAACTATGATTTGGACCTACTGGATAACTTTATGCACTGAGGCAAAAAACACCATGAAAATAGCATTCTCATCCTCTTTCATCATAAGACTATCACAGGACTCGACAATATCAACTGATTCAGAACTTCTTTATATTTTCAAAACACTGTCCAACTAAAACCTCATATTTTACCAAGCTGCTATCTACTTTTCCATACAGCTGTTTTCCATACATCTTTTCTGATACTGCCACTGGTGTTCTGGCTGAAGAAGCTACCAAGTTTTCTGTTGTCCTCTGTGGTCTGTAGTCAATACAGACTAACATCAAAACCCCTCCTCCTTGAACACTGAGTTTGTTCAATTTTTGTTTTGTAAGTTGTCTCAAACATTGATAGATATACGCTTTATCATTCATCAGGCCTTTGATGTTCTCTCTTAAACCACTACTTTTTCTTGGTAGCTTAGTATGCAAACTAACTTGTTTGCTCATTTGTTGAACATTATGCAGAGCACAAACCTGAGCCATGTCAAATTGAACTTATGCAGTAAGAGAAACAGGCTGTGATGTAAGGATGTGAGGACTGCCCTGCCATGAGTGCACTCTGGCTCGCAGTGTAAACATAAAATGGCCTAAAGGTAAACTGCAACAATGTGCCATTTTCTTCTGCTGATATGAACAAGGCAAACATATTTTAGAATCAGCTTACATGAATATTATTGAAGTTACATGAACCCTATGTTTTTTACTGTAATTTCTATGCTTGAATTAAAAAAAAAACCCTCTCTGACCAGACATACTGAATTGCACCATAATCTAAAGGGATTTTCCTGCTATGTTGTTCACTTCTTGAGCAAATAACAACAACAACAGCAACAACAAATTTGCTTCCTAAAAGAAAGAAAAATGAAGACAGGTGGTCCCTGTAGCACCTACATTTCTATCACTTAGGTACCAAGAATGATAATGCAATTAATCTGAGACTGACTTTGTCCATCAATTATTTACTGCTTTGTTTTTGTGCTGGAAACAAAAATTCAGGAGATTAAGGAAAAAGAAAATACTTTCAAGGATTAAGTAGCCAGTTAGTGTACTGACTATGGGCCTTCAACTATAAACAAAAACTATTAAGATAAAATTTTGTTCAGTATTGTTTTTGCTAATTCAAGCTTGTAAAGCTAAGTATTAACCTCAAATTCATGCTTCCTCTGACTTCTGTGGCAGGAATCACTTTGACAGATAACTAAGGCAAGTAAAAGGAAGACTTTTGCACCCTGGATTTTTTAAAGTCATTTTCTGAAGTGTCTGTAGCATATTGATTAGTGTTTGGGGGTGCGCCTCTGCATCCATTAATACAACCTCGGTGCGCTTTAAGTCATCATTCTTGTCATCATTAGAGAAGTAGCATTGATTAGGTTAGATGAAAGGATTTAGCTCAGAAATGGATAGCCATCATCGGTTCTGAGTATCTAAAGGCCAAGAACTCAGTAAATAGCCAGTCCTCACACCATGCTCTCTCAGCATTGCATACATTTATCTGTAACACACTGCAGCAGGAAGTATGTGGATCACACTGTACAGCACCACAGCACAGCTTTGATGTTGAGGGGGAGAAGTGAGTTCTGTGATGAAGTGGTTTTCTGTGTTGCTCTGCGTGACCCACAGCTGCTTAACCTTTCGATACAGTGCAGCTAAGATTGCATCATCAGCTCATTTTGTGGAAGTCATGATGATGAAACCCTTGACTCCATTCTCCCCCTAAAATAAGTAGGATGTTATTTCTAGAAATCAAAAGATATCAAAGATAAATCTGTATCATCTATAACACTGTGTGTGAGTGTGGGATGTGTTCATAAAAAGGCTTCACCATCTGATCTGGCTGATTTTTACACATTTCTTTTATCTCAACAGGCAAGGGCCAGATCACAAAAATCTCTTAATTAGTTCTGTTGCTTTATTGTACAAGACTTGTCCTCTAATAATGTATTACAGAATATGCTTGAAGTTTTCCTCATTAAATTAATTAAACAGGGTTCCCAAACTTTTGCCATGCCAAGGATCCCCATAAATTATTAGCCTCTAGTGGGAAATTCTAACATGAAACACAAAATGGACCGTTCAATATAATACACAGAATATATTTCAATAGCCCATCTGGACAGCAGCACAAAGAAAGTGTTTGGGAATGAGCAGAGCCTCAGCACCATGGGGAGCAGGGGCCTTCAGTCGCTCTGCTCCCCAGCTCTGGAACTCTCTCCCACCAGACCTCTGAAAACTGGACTCCCTGTCTCTTTTTAAATCCAGACTTAAAACCCACCTGTTCAGGTCTGCTTACCCCACTTGACAATACCTCCTCTTCCCATTTCCTCTCACTACCTGTTGTGCTTTGCTACTGTTGGTTTTTATTATTATTGTTGATTTATGATTTTTATATTGTTGATTTTGTTGTTATTGTTTTAATCTGTACAGCGTCCCTTGGGTGTCGTGAAAGGCGCTTTTAAATAAATTGTATTATTATTATTATTATTAAAAGCATATTTGGCAGGTGATTGGATGATCATTCCATCAATCACATTCATTGCAGACCAATAGGTAATTGCAGAAGGCAGGTGCTACTGCAGCTGTAGAAATAGCCTATGCCAGAATTCGAGTGAAAATATGATTTCAAATATGAAATTTGATTTTTATATAAAGAAGAAATGCAGCTCAGATCTGACAAAACTGCTACTGAAGGTTTTAGCATCAATGCTAATCTCTGTTAGAGCACTCACTTCCTGCTGTTGTCTTACTCATAGCTCTCATCTCTTCCTGCTCTAAGGGACTCTGACTGGTCCCTGTTGCTTTGGGCCAAGCTCAGTTGCTGTAGATTGGATCTTGGCAAGATGGATCTGCTAGATTACAGACATTAATTTAGGTGGATTCAACTGCACTGCAAGGTGAGAGGACTCCCCTCTTGCACGATTTCTTGAATTCCCTGTACACAACATTGGCAAATTTAGAGAATCAAGCATACATCCGCTTTATATATTTACTCCAAGCAACAATACCTAACCTTGAACAATAACTTTCAACAGAGCAGACAGCATCTATGCTATTCTTTTGTCTATAATCAGTAACTCTCTGTTTCTCTTTGCTTCCTTCCATGCAGCCCGCCCTCTATGCATTAGTCTCAGCCAATTTAGCATACAGTATAGATACAGTCTAACCTTCAGACCTGCATTTTTTTCTGCTGGGCAAAAAAATTTTTTTCAAACTGATTATGAGTCCTCTCCAACATATAAACAAAGTGGAAAAAACAGATTTTTGCTCACTTGTGTTTTTATTAGTATTTTTTCATATCCATTCCAATGGACGCCATGACATGATGGGCATAAAATGACATAAAAACTTAGGGAAATTAAGGCTGAGTTTTTCCATGTAGTTATCAATCAAGTATGGTCTAAACATCAGGAACTGTATGTTTGCATGTTTTTTGCCTGCAAGAAGAGAGGGAAATGCTATGATGCAATCTGAATATGCACTTAAAACCAAACTGTCCAACATCGGGGTTCAGGATTTTGGTGCTGGTATCACACAGACATCCTAGTTGGTTTTACTTAGAATAAAAGCGCTCCATAAAAAAAAAAAAACGAATTGATCCTTCCCTTTATCAGATTCATTTTCTATCTTCTTTATTTTAATCACTACATTTGTTGTCATGACCTTGTTTGAAAATAATTTGCTATAAATCAGAGAAACTGATTTAGAGAAACTGAAATATTGCCCAGCCCTTGAATAACACTCACATTCACTCATTAAAGGGATTTGAACGATCACGTTTGGATTTTTTGACGGACAGAACCTGCATCTGCGGCGAGGAGATCCCAGAGGCGGAGCCAGACTCTTAACAGGCCAATCAGGGATGGCCTGTTGCCGGGATGGCTGCGTCTGATTGGTCGGGCGTTTTTCTCCTCATTCTTTGTGAGTGTCTGCTGGATCACTATGCAGAAACAGACTCTCTGGGAGCTGCTCACACACCAACACACACACTAACACACTAACACACACCTACACTCTGAGTAATTTGCCAAAACGACTCTCCTCGCAGACTGACTCGCTCGGCGGTGGAGGACCGACCTTCGGGGGGGACGAGATTCTGTGATCGAACTGTTCATTCTCTATAGCTTTTGTACAATACCGATTAAAAAAAAGAACAAATTGAAAATTGAATTTTTATTTTATAAGTCAATCAAGCCGCTGGGGTCAGCTCTAAAGGAGTTATAGAGTCAACATGGCTTTAAGGCATCCGATCGTCTGTCTGCCATTTTGTAAATAATAACCACAAACACATCCATCATGTCCGACGGACGTCTGCGCCATAAAATAGGAAGCTTCAATATGCAAACTCCACCTTAACCCGAGCAATACACACATTTGTTTGATTCTTCTCCATGTTCTGTTCTCAGTGAGCTTTGTTCTGTGATTGGATGGTAAGGTTTAAAGGGGAAGTTTGTTTTGGTGAAGAGTGCTTGTGAAAGTTTTCTTTCACTTACAGTTTATGAATCAGTCTTTTGGCACCAAATAGCATGGTTCCTGTCAGAGGAGACACTGTCATGGCATTAAGACTCAACAGACCAAAGTTCACTTCTGCAGCCACACTTGTATAAAACAATATTTTGAGATGATAAATGGCAACCTGTGGTAGCTTTATGGCTGTATGTTGACATGACAAGTAGTTTTGAGGGCCTGAGAATGAAGCCTCAGTTTTGAAAATTGGTATGGTACCATTTCCATTTCATACAGCAAAACCCTTTGTATCCAAAACATTAACACCAGTGTTGAAAATATTTTGGTTCAATTAGAAGGCAGATAAGACAGTGTGCCAGCTCATGTCACTATATTAAACTTATAAGACCTGAAAATGAAGAAGAATAAAGGAACCACCTCAGCTGGCTCCAGAAGACTTAAAAGACCAGCCACTCTACTCTGAGGTCGATCTAGATGTCCATGCTCCTCTACCTGTCTCCAAAGCTTCAAGTGAAAGAGTCCAAGGTAGTATTCTCACCTAAGTCATTTGCAGAGTTTTCTTATACAACTGGTGTCTCCTGTTTGTCTTGTTTGTTTGCATATACAGTAACAAAGCAATAGATCTCTGTTTCTGGTTTAAAATACGAGAGTAAGTGTCCAGATCTCCATGATGTACGTTGATCTCAAGTCATGCAAAGCAAACTTTTTGCCACCAGTTTGGCCAAGCCCTCAAAATACTAAGACGGCCTGCCATGAGTAGATTATGAAGGGAGAAAAGAGAAACAGGCAGACCAATCATAACTTTTCCACGGCGCCAAAATGGCCCTCTTGATATCCAAATCCAAACCATACCTTGAGATATAAGGGGGCCGATCCTCTATTGAGTCACTGGGTGGTCAGCCCCAACCCTGCTCCCACTAAAATGTCTGCCTGATGTAATGTGTTGTCAAGAGCGTCATTCAGCCTCCATTCAGACAAACTTTCCCTTTAACCTCAGTTTATGCTCCTGCTTCAGCTGCTCTCTTTGTCTTTTTTTGTAAATTCCCTGTGATTTTTTAAAAGATGACTTTCTGCAGTTGGAAATCGTCTGTATTCAGCTCTTCTTTCCGTTTCTGCTCCAAGTTTATCCGTCTGCTCGGCCTCATGTTGCAGCCGTCAGACTCCTTCATCTCTCAGCAATCCTGCAGGTACATCGGCGCGTATGGGAGTGTGAGTGTTAAGTGTGTGAATGTGTGTGTTTGTGTGACTGCAGCCCTCCTCTGCTCCATCGACTGTGATGCCAATGACTCCCTATTTTATGGCCAGAGTCCGTCAGGTGGCACTCATGAGACGGCGATGTTGATTCAATTTGTGGCGTAGATGAAGAGCGAGGACTAAAAAGGGACGCGTTGAACATTTCTTAGACCTATTTTAACTTTACCCTCAGCTAACAGTTTCTTATTAATGTAAATGACACATTATTTTTATCTTTATGAATATGACATTCTACCGTGGGTTTTTAGAATGATTTCTGGGTTCCTTCTGATTTACGTATCACCATGTATTACTGTTACAAATAAACACATCCCAATGAGCGCGCTCCGACTGTGTTTCTGAGTGAGTGAGCCTGATGGTGTGTGTGCAGCAGAGGTGACCTCCACCGAGGCCTCAGTAAGTGTGAAGTAAGAGCCTCAGTGTTTGGATGTAATTTAACACGCCTTTAATGGCCCGTCACAGGGAGCTGCACGCTCCAACTCTAATGGGGGCTGTCAGGAGTTTTATTAGCAGCTGCTGCAGCACAAAGAGCTGACCGTAACCTTACTGTACTGTTCTTCATCAGGAAAAACATCAGAGTTCGTCCTTACATGTTCTGCTTATTCTGAATGTTTAACAGGTTTCTATGCACATGTTTTTATAGGTTATGTTCACATTATTAATATAATTTGAAGTCTAATTTTGGCAGAAATGAGTCTTTTCATTACACGTTTACATCTTTTCTAACGGTCCAGTAGTTCTCTTTGTAATCAAAATAACAACTCTAAGCACATTAAGTCAAACTTGATAAAGCGATCAAACTTTATTTGTACAGCACTTTTCACATAAAGAAATGTAATGGAATGTACGAAGTGCTTAACGTGGACAAAACAACTAAACATGCAGGAAAAACATAAAGTGCAACTAAAACAAACAAACCCATATTGAGCAAAAACAAGTATTGTTTTGAAGGGTTAGTTTGGGTTATTCTAAGTAGGTTTGCAAGAGGCCCATGTCAATATGAGAGCCAGTAAAGGAACTTCTGAGCTTTGGTCTTGGGGGGAGACATACCCAGGGGCAGGTGGTAGCCAGTACATAGCATTACATGGTGCCACCAAAAGCCTCCTAATTAACACACTTATAGGTTAAAACTACTTAAAAAACTTTGTTGGCTTGACAAAACCATACAGTTAGATTCTTTACAGTGCTTAACTTTCCTCGGCGAAGCCCCTGTGTTTAGAACTATTATGTGATGTGACAGATCAGGACTACAACACATGACAGCAGTTTGAAGGTTTACTTAAGTCCAAATAGGTCTGATGAACGGTCCAGAGAGTCCCACAAGTGACAGCGATGTATACTCGGACATGGACATGGGCTCACAGTTCATTGCATCTGCACCACCACCATCCACTGTTCTCCATCCCTCTTTCTACCTGTGACTCTCCATCTGCAAAAGTTCTTCTCCAGTTCATAAAGATATTCTTTTGTACACACAACTAATGGACACATCATCATCACTCTTGTCAAAATTCTCATTTTTATTGTAGTTTTAGTGAAGTAAGTGTTTGTTTGTTTATAACGTTCTAAACACAGAGGCTTTGTTGAGAAAACACTGTAAAGAATCGCACTGTAGTAGTGTAGTGTTTTTGTGGTTTTAATTCTACAAGTGGTTTTATTGCGAGACTTATATTGACACTATGTACTACTTACCTACTGGCTAGCATCTGCTCCCGGATATCTTACCCCAGGGATAAGTCTTGCCAGTTCCTTTACTGGCGCTCATGTACTAGTGCCATGAACCTCTAGTAACCCCACTTCAAAGACCCAAACTAACCCTTTAGGGACCTTGATTAACACTACGGTGGGAGTGAGGAACTGAGGAACAGGAATTCATAGTGAGAAAACACTGAGATGATGTGAAAAACACCAAAAACCAGAGATAAAATAAGAGTAATAGTGAAAAAATAGTAGTAGCAGTGACACATGCATTAATGAGGAATTACAGTCAAAGAAAAGAGGAGGATATAAACTATAAATTATCTATCTATATATATATATATTTATATATATATATATATATATATATATATATATATATACATATACATATATATAAACCAGTAAACAAATAAAAAACACAAGTAGGACAGTAAAACACAAGGAAATTTTAAAACAAATATATAAATGTTTCACAGAAAAATAGAGATAAATGATAAAATACTATCTATGATAAATAGATAGTATTTAAATTAAAGCGCCTAATAAAGCTCAGTTAAAAGCAAGATTGATTTCTATTTAAACTTTATTTATCAAGGAGAACCTCACTAAGATGAAGGCCCTGTCCACATGGAGATGAAAATGTTTTCATATTGAAAAGGTTCTTGGTAAATTTTCAAGAAATGTCTGTCCAAACGAAAACACTGGAAACGCTGTAGTACATATGTCAGGACTGTAAGTGACGCTGTAACGCTCCTGCAGGCATAAAACAGGAGAAGAAGACATGAAGCATGAGAGGCCAGGATGGGGTTGATGATGTATTTCTGTTTTTTTTAAGTACCTGATTAAAAACAAGCAGCAAGGATGAAAGTCCCTAAAAGCGTTAACATCCAGGAGATATCACAGAAATGAACAATCCATGTGGCTGACAGCAAAGGTTTTGTGTTTGGGTGGGGAAACTTGACTGTTAAAACATGCAGGACCTATCCATGGGCCTTATCAGGGGCCCAACCATCTGTGTGGGCAGGCCTGCAATGACCAGAAACCATCTCTGTGTTCAGATCCTGGACACGCCTGTCAGTCCGTGCTGAGGGCGTCAGTGAGCATGATCAGTCTCCCATGCAGAGTGAGTGTGGCTGAAGGTGGATTTATGTCATATTACAAATACCTGCTGAACTATTTCTATGTAACTGAGCAGGAATGTAGACCAACCTCTCTCTTCCTCTTCCTCCATGTTTACCTCCAACCGTTCAGCCCAGACACACATGCAGCCTTACAAACCCTGCTGTGGGGCTCTCTATCACATTAACATGAGCTCTGATGGGAGATCAGGTCCCTTCTGTGGACCAGGTTCAGACAAGAAAGTGAGGGTTTGTTCAGAGAAACAGGAGCAGCTCCTTCTTCCTCCAGGTTTCATGACTGTGAGTCACATCGTCGCCCGCCGGGCCACATTCCAACAGGATGAAAAAAATCACCTTCAGACCGATGAGCTGCGTTCATAAGACCCGTCAGACAAGACCGACTGTTTTTTAAAGATGAGTGTGAGGACTGAGCCTCATTCCTGCACTGAAACCACCTGCTGACACACACACCACTCACACACACTCAGGAGGCAGTGAGAGGACGAGGAAACATCTCCAGATCTCATTTATGGTGAAGTTTGAGTCTTCAAACATCATGAGAGGCTAAAGAAGGACACTCATTTAACTCGACTAGGAAGGATTCTGTCGTTTTGGTGGACTAATCAGACACAATGGATCAGGTATGTTCACACTGTCAGGTGTTATAATCCTTTCTTAAAGAGAGTTCAACCTTAAATCTATCAGGTGTGACATCTGCAGCTGTTTTGATGTTCGATTCAGAGTATAGTTTCTTGTTTGTAATAATTTGTTTTTACTGCTGATGGAGAGAAAAGTGGTTTAACATTTATTCACCAAAATAAGGCTCCATGTGTGTTAAGACCTCCCAGTTTAGACAATTTACTGTAAAATAGTTCCAATTTTTTTAGTAAAAACTCAAACATGTGCAGCAGCTTTATACTCAAGGTGGCCCAAAATACTCAAGTACTTGAGAATATGTTCTTGAGAGCCTCGCTCAACCTGCTAATCTTCCAGTTTAACACCTGTGTATGAAACAAGCTTCATTCCTTTACAGGTTTATGAAGCTATTAAATGTCTGATGAGTCACGAAGGAGGCAAAGTGTAACAATTTACAGGTCCTATCCTGATATTAAAAAAAACTAAAAAAAAAAAATGGCACCAAAGATTGTGTCATGTGATCAATTATTACCAACAACATATTGAGGAAGACTTTGTCTGTCTATTAGATAAGGGCTTTAATTATAGGCCATCTGCTGTTGGGTGGGTGGGGGGCGTTGTTCTAAATCCACCAAACCTACAAGCTTTTCACTAAACATTGATTTGCCTATTTCCCTCAGATAAATCACGACCTTTGGCCTTTTTGGAGTCTTGACTCGTTTTTCTTAGCGTAAACCTACTAGTTATGATTAATGAAGTCTTGTAAGTTACTTAGAGTGAGCAAAACAATCTGCAGATTTGGTCATTGGTGTAAAACTACAAAAGTTAATGAATTTGCCTTACATACAATAACTTATTTAGCAGAAACACACTTGGCTGAAAGTTGACTGACCTGTTGGGACACACTACAAGAAAAAATGCTGACATAACATATCCAACAACATTCATCACAATACAATACAATATATAATACAGTAAAATATGATAAGCTATGGCAAATAACGCAATATTAAAAGTCTCACAACACAACATTGGGGTACAACAGATGATATAGTAAGGTACCAAATATCAATAACTGGCAACCAGGGGGCCACATCTGCCCCTCCAGAGCGTCCTGTTTGGCCCCCAGAGTATAATCAGATTAAGAAAAATTTGAGGGCAAAAAATTTTGTTGTGGTTTTAAAGGTATTGTTCTGCTGTTGAATCCTAAACACCTCTGATGAATTCCCCCAAACAACTTTGACTGAAACTGTTTTGTCAGGCATGACTTCATGTTTCAACCGTTTTACAGATATCCACCTGTAATCCAATACTTAAACAGAAAGATAAGGACAATAGAGAAAGTTCTGGAAAACATGACAGCCCAAGACAGAAGTATCCAGTATGGGTGATAGGGACTGATCTCACTTTTAAAGACGAAGGAATACTATCAGTTCTGAAAAAAATCCAACTATGTAACTCACAAATATTTAATTAGACCTCATTATTTATACTGATTCACATTATTCTAAAGCCTGGCCTCCATAACATCTGTCAGGAGAAAGTGGCCTTTGGACATATGCAGCTGATGACTCCTGAGATAAGATATGATAACTGACCCGACATAATGTGACCTATTAACCTAGCATAGCAGCTGGATTCTCCTGATTCATTGTCTGTAATCAGTCTAAGCCATCTAGTCAAACTCTAATTTACAACGCCTGTGCTCGGCCCAAAGCAGCGTCCTTTGGGCAGGAGGAGTTGGGACCTAAGAGATGAAAGTGGCTGCTGATACGGAGATCAGCATAGATGCTAACAGCTTCAGCAGCAGTTTTATCAGATGTGGACTGCATTTCTTTAGAGGATATTTCTGCTCCACTTCTGACATGTTTTTGGTGAGAGTTTGTTCTACGAAGCTGCTAACGTTTTGTACTTCACGCTGCAGCAGTAACACCCTCCTACCTGCATCATCTGATTGACCTGTAATGAATGTAATTGACAGAACAATCATCCAATCACCTGCTGGATATGCTTTTGAAAGGTTCTGCCCTCTCCAAACACTTTCTATGAGCTTTCACCCAGAGGCAGTAGTGAAATACAGTATAATTCTGTGTACTGAACAGTCCATCTTGCTGTGTCAGGTTGGTGAACCTATGACACACATAGGTCAAAGTGATTCCAAACAATACAGTACAGCATGAAACATAATGGAACAATTAAACATGAGCTACTACATGCTGTGATACAACAGACAAATAATGATACGACTTAAAATATGATACACTAGTGGAAGTCGTACAATGAGATAATTGGATATGACAAAAGACAATAGGACACATGATAATGTACAACATATGCAACAACATAGTACAATATAATACAACATATGACACAATATCAAAAGATACAACAGTAGTGCGATATTCACTTGACACAGTATTACAATGAGATGGGCACATATTAAGGTACAATAGGGTAACACATGAAATACAAAAGGATACAATACAACAAACTGTATATGATCATACATTAAAATTATATGATTAACACAACAAACAATACAACAAGATATGCATCACACAGCTCAACATATTTGGTTACAGAATATGAAATGATATGATACTATTAAAGGGTATAGAGTTGTCATTTTTCCCAAATTTCAAACTAATGTGGCAGTTATCAGCCCCCACAGCTTCCCATCTGGCCGCCATAGTATTATCAGATTCAGTGTGAAGGGAATAATGTTATGGTTTAAAGGGTGTCTTTTTTGTTATTAAAACCCTGCAACTAATGCAACCCCCCAAAAAATTTACAACAGAAATAATTTCATTGGGCTTGACTCCATCTGTTTTGAAATCAACTGGTCAGCCCAAAACAAGACTTAATTTAATCAGAACAAGTCAGTGTGCATTGACAAACAGAGACAAACCCAGAGATGAAAAACATGCCAAAGAAGGAAGTCCATGCAGCTCGCAGCTGGATGGATAATAGAGACTGATATCGCTGTTAAAGGCCAAAAAATGCATAGTATTTGTAAAAGAAAACAAAGATTAAAAACTAAAAAATATTTCAATTAAACCAAAAATAGATATGTTTTTTCAAATTATGTTAACAAGAATAAAACTGGCCCTTGGACAAGTGTAGTTGATGACCCCTGTCATACGGTTTTTGAGCACACCTCGCCAGTATTAAAAGATATTCAAATAACCTCAAATCCATTCATCATTGGTATTACTAACAGTGTATTTTTACCGTTAGCAAAAATACACTTGCAACAATACCGGCCTTACTGTAACACAGACTGGAGACATTTGCTTAAGATCATTTTACTACGTATCTCTCCCGAGGCCACACCATTGGGCTGCATGTCCTTGCATATCATGCTAGCAATCTTGTCCATACCCTCAGAGGAGGATGCGTTTACATTTGGCTGAGTCCAGGGTGGGTGGAAAGCCAACAAATGGGCCAGCAGCTTTGCACATAACAGACAAACAGCCAGTCTTTTTCACTATTGTGCCATCGGCCATGTGGAGTCATGCACTTTATTTTATTGTGTTGTATTTTATTCTATTTTATTGCTTTTATTGTTTTGATTTATTCTTTTATATTTACTATCAATTGTAAAGCACTTTGGTTCACCAAAAGGGTTGTTGTAAAGGGCTGTATAAATAAAGAACATTTACATTTACATTTACATACTTGATTTATCTCCCTGTATGTGCTCTGTTCCAGGAGGACGCAATGGACTTTAAAGCCCTCAGGGCAAAGTTTGCAGAGGAAGAACTTCTCCCAAAGCAGCCCAAGCTCAAACCGGCTCTCCCTGAGAAACCAAAAGTTATCCCTCCACCCATCAGCCCCACCAGCCCCTCCAGCCCCACCACCAGCCCAGCCCACTACCTGCCTGCAGGAGCCCGCCCCTCCCTGCTTACCTCCATCAACCAGTCCCTGGAGGGGAAGTCACAGGTTGCCCCCAGAGTGGTGTTCAAGGATGACAAGAAGGAGAGCAAAAAGCCGCTGATACCAACCAACTCCAAAGGGAAGGAGAGGAGCGAGGGGAAGCTGAAGAAGGGGAAGGACAAGAGTAAAGGCAGCAAAGAGAAGCTGGACGAGGACGACCAGAAGCCAAAGAAGGAGAAGAAGTCTTTGTTTCCTAAAGAGAACTCTGCAGAGCTGGTGCAAGCCTCGCCCCCCACCTAAAAACACCACCTCAAAGAAGAAGGGTTTCCTGGGCTTCAGGAAGGACCTTAAAGAAAGATTCAGTGGAGCTCCAGCCAGTACGCTATCCTGGACGCCCCCAGCCCCGACACCTCTGGCCCCGCCCCCCTCATCCCCGTCCCAACTGACTTTGAGAACTCGCCAACCGAAATGGACGTGGGCCTTCCCCAGGCCCTGCTACCAAACATCCCCATCATACCTGACACAGGGGCTGCTGTGGAGGTGGCCCCGCCCTCTGTGACCCCAGACTCCCCTGACTTCTCCCCTCCAACTGTCCTCCTCCCTCCCCCCATCCTCACCCCCCCTTCCAGTCCCAGAGAGTGAAACCCTCCCTCAGATAGAAACTCTCCCAGTTTCCAGACCGGCCAGTCAGAACGACCTTAGCCCCCCCTAGCGCCATCCCAACCCCCCCACCTACCCGCGCTTCCCTGCCTGTGACCCCCACCCCGTCCCCACCTCCTTCCGAGCCTGTTCAGCAGGACATAGAGGCCATGATCCTAGCTGCAGTCGAGAAACCCCCCACTCCCATTCCAGACCCCCCGGAAAAGACACCATCACCCAAAGCAGAGCGCTCGATCTCTGCCCTGTCAGTGCTGGAGCGGGGCGGAGGAGCTGAGCCCGGGCAAACGGGACGCCCCCATTGTGACAAGAGGGTCCTGAACCTGCTGAGAAGGCTCGCAGGAAGACGTCAAGGTAAAAAAAAAAAAAAAAAAAAAAAAAAAAAGATATTATTGTCTCATCATGAACACAGACACAAACAGAGGAACAATAAACAAACAAAAAAATAAACAAAGAAAGACTGTTGTTAGGAAATTAAATCTTGATTAATAAAATTGACCATGTTGGGCCTATTAATATTTAACTGGTTTAAAAATGCTTTCAAACCTTTGTAATGGTCAGCAAATGGTTAGCAAATCCCCCCAAAAAATCCTTTATATTAAAAGTCAAATATCAAAATCTGCAGACATGAAAATCTTCTGATATTTACAGCATAAATAACAGCCATGCAGTATATATAAACCAAACATATCCCACGTATCTGCTGAAATATATCTGCCAAATGTATAGATGTTCCATAATGCTTCTCCTTATTATAACTGAATATCTACAAAATTAAATCACGTCATCGTTTTTTGAGAATAAAATGTAGTTGTTCTTGTTTCACATCTGTTTTTTTTAGACATATAGACTGCCATTGAATTAGCAAAAGGTCATATTTTGTCAAGTTGAGACTTTGCACTGTCGCCCAGAAGATGTCTGATCAGTTAAATGATAATGAACTCAGAAATACTATTAAAAAAACAGGTTCTATACCAGATATAGGGCCTTTGAAAACCAAGTGTAATGCACATAAATAGCACAAAAATGCAAATATTACTGAAATGGTTTTTGACACACTTTTCTGTTCAGATTAAGAGCAACAATTTTCCAGAAAAAAATATGTATATTCTAAAAATAATAAATCAGTCTTCATTTGTTTAGTGCTAGCGAATCCAGCATGAGCACAGCATTGGTCCAACCTACAGTGCAGTGCATCTATAGGAGGGTCACAGTCACAGTGGCAAGAAAACAACTGTTTAGGATTTTGAGGTCTTGCTGTGGAGCCAGTTTCATGTTGAACAGCCATCCACTGAAGCTGTGTTGGAGGTATGGGTAAAAGGAAGCGGGGTGGGCAGAGACAAAGGGACTAAAAATAAGGACTGAAGGTAGTGACAGATCCATGGATTGATCATAAATTTGTCCTCATCATAATAGTCTCTAGTGAATATAAATTCTTTCGAGGTTAACCCCTTGAGATGTGGCATCTCGTTTTCAAGAGGGTCTTCTTTGTGTGGTTGTAAAGGTCGTTAAGTTGGTTCTATATGTCCAATAACAGCTTTAATGATTATAAGGTAGAGAGGACTGATAACAGCCCTGAGGGTCATAACAGACCAATACCAATTGGTTAAGACCCCAATGCTTATTTTAATTAAATTAAACCAAGAACGCTTTCACACCTACAATGTTTGGTCTGGACCAAAACAGCTCTGGTCTGCTTTTCCGGAGGGTTAGGTTGATTTGGGGTGGTAGGAAAGCTCCTGCAAACTCTGGTTTTAAGAAACGAAGTTTGTCCTGACAGAACTTCAAACCAAAGCAGTGAAGGGAACCGTAGCGTAGTGCGCTGTGGCTTGTATCTGGTTGAATTCAACAACAGTAACTTTCCGACTGTTCAGAGCTGTGATGGCGGACCTGAACAGCTGCAGCTCCTGTTTCCTCTCTCTTCCTTGTACCCTGCAAAGCAGCTGGATCAGCTAGATTCCATGTCTGTCATCAGGAAGACCCATGGTGAAAAGCTTCAAGCTGAAACAGTTTTCTTACCTGGCTCTTCAGCATCCTTTTAAGGACAAAGAGGCGGTGGTATAAACCTGGTTTAGATGTGCCAAGACTGAGATGCTACCTCAACCATCTGACTGGTTCTTAATGAAGTCTGCAGAAAAACATTCATGAAATTGCCGTCCTTTTTTTTTTTTGAAAAGCTCTGCCCCCTCCCAGTATCTCTCTATGGAGTGTTTCCCAGATGGATGTAAAATATATCCCCACTGATATGCGAAACAGTCCATCTGGTGTCTCAACACACTCAACCTCTCCCTTTGCCCATTCTGGGATTTTTAAGTATTTCACCTCACAGGTGATGCCAAAATCTGTGCTCACAACCACATAACAGCGGTTTCACATTGAAAGTGTGGCTAGCTCTTGCTTTCATCAGTGTGTGTGCTTTATTACTGATGAATCTCCTGCTGCCACAGCCTTTACCCTCCACGATTCCCCTCTTATTAAGAGCTTAAACAGTAAGGTTAAGGAAAGAACCAACAAATCTCCTGACAGTGACCGGAGTCAGTGAGTAATGAAACCAATCTGTACAGACGAGGAGAGTTTCTTCATAGAAGGGGCCCAGTGCTTCTATCTATTCTGTGCCAAATTCCAGTGATGTGGACTTACAGATCTGCTGAAACAAGGTAAATACGGCACTCCTTTTTTTGCGTTGGAGACGTGTGGCCTATGTTGGTAGTCTGAGAGCTCCGACTTGAATCATGCCCGCACTGTAGACATCACAGTGCTAATAGTTATCCAGTCTGAGGGGCCATAAACCTGCAGACTGAACAGAAAAGACAGATTCTCGTGATACAGCGAGTTTTTCAGCAGCTGACACTTGCTGTGATGAAGCAATGGCTCTGTGAGAGACTTGATGACTTCATCATATTTTGTTGCATAGCACACAATTTCCCAGTGAATAGAAAAATACACACATTAGGTTTGTGCGCCATGCTTGTGTCCAATGATTCTTTATTGGATTACAGATCTGAGAGAAACAAAAACTCAGTGTGCACAGACCTTTAACTGTGAACAATTTTGATCAGCATATATACTTGTATTTCTTAAAGCAAAATCAGAATTTGCAATTTTATTGCCAGTACAAATGCTCATACAAAGAATTTGACCTGGTAAATTGGTGCAAAAACAATCAAAAATATAGTGAGAATAGAAATAAGAGTCAGGTTGAATAAAATAAATGTATAAAAATTGGTAGAAAATAGTGCAAAATTTAATAAGATGGATAGAAAAAAAGAAAATACATAAAATATTCGATAGGCACAAAAAAGAACAAAAACACACAACCCAACAATATATACAGAAGATGCAGTGAACGTGATGAGAAGTAATTCTTATTTTTTTAATAAAAAAAAAATCTTATCAAAACAAACAATGCTTTTCTACACATATCTTGTTTAGAATTTATCAGAATATCTGAAACTTTAAGTCTTGTCCAGCTTGAGTTTGCAGTAAAAGTTTTCACATCTGAGTAATCTTTCATTTTGTTCCAGCACGATGACGACCCTTCCTCGTCCCACTCCATCACCCCACCTCCAGAGGAGCTACCCCCTCCTCAGAGTCCAACCCGGTCCCTCCCTGAGCTCCCGCCCATTGACTATGAGGCAGGGAAACTGACGCTGGTTAACGGCTTCGACCACGGTGAGTCTGCAGTGTGTTGATCTTTCTCATTCTGTTGATTGACCATATTTTCAAACTTAAAGGAGGGGACATGTTAAATTTTAACATGAACTCACAGAGTGACACAGCGGCGCACAGGTAGTGCACATGCCTAACAGCTAGAGGGTTGCTGGTTTGATAGCCATGTTGGTCAGATCCTTTTCTGTCTGGAGTTTGGATGTTTTCCCCATGCTTGTGTGGGTTCTATCCGGGCACTCTGGCTTCCTCCCACAGACCAAAAACATGCTTATTAGGTTGATTGGTGAGTCCAAAAATTGCCCTTAAGGTATGTGTGTGAGTGTGAATGGTTGCCTGTCTCTCTATGTGGCCCCTGTGATCGGCTGGCGACAAGTCCATGGTGTACCCCGCCTCTTGCCCAATGGGCACCAGCCCGCGCGACCCTAATGGGATAAGAGGTACAGATAATGGAAGATTGATGGATATAAACCCATACACCTAAGGTCATAGTTTAGTGTGAAAGAATCATCGGAGCACCTCTCAGCAACCTGAAAAGTGACTTAGCAGATTCAAATATTTTAAATACCTCAGGACAAAACTACCTTTTACTTAAAAATGTGATTTTTTTGAAACCACTAAACCCAAACAGAAGGGATGCATTGATGTAATGGATTAAAGTAGCTCCTGGTAAAGTGGTTGCCTGTGTCTTGGTCTTCACATGGACACATGGGCTCCTAAAAGTCCTACAGGAGCCCTCATCAGGTGTTTTCCAGAAAAATAAACTCAAGCACATTCGATCAGCAGCGCCATGTGCCTTCGTCTTGACAGCATTCATTCCCTTTACCCTGCTCTTGGAGAATTTGGGAGGCCATTAGTGAGATCAAGCGTCCTAACCAGCTTCCCACAGGCGATCAAAGCATCTTCTTCATGAAGACAGATGCACGTTATGAGGTTAGAGTTGCAGCAAATATTTTAATTCTTATAAATCAATGACTGTTTGAATCATTTATGCAGAGGTGTCTAAACTTTTTCACCAAGGTACCACATAAAGGATGAAATAAGGATGACTGGGCCACTTCACACCTCACTGTTAGTACGTTAAAATTAGTAAAACTGAGGTTAAAATGCACAGTCTACATCACATCTTTGCAATAAAGGCTAACAGACAGACATTGTTAAGGATTTTGGACTAGCCAATCAGATTCAAGGGCCCAAGTTGGCCTTGGCTCCCCCTGGATTGTGCCCCTGGACCGGATAATAATGCTTTATGCAGCAGAGAGTAGAATGACTTACAGCTTTTCTTCACATTCAGACACAAAACAAGAAAAAACAGCACAAAGCTGACAACCGGTAGATGATGAATGAGATATTTTTTTTTATATGGGACCTGAAGATCGAGCAGACGGTGGAAAAAAATAAGCATGGTTGTCGCTGCTATGTGGTGCTGTGGTCCATTTGTCCATATTCAACCACTCGGCAAAATG
>JBAMNC010002528.1:0-22137 GCA_037902135.1 Cetoscarus ocellatus | reverse complement strand
CAGGGGTTAAAGTGAGCCGGCGCCCCCTGGAGCTGAGCTCCGCCCCTTGGCGCTTAGCTCTGCCACCTTAGTCAAGTAAATAAATTGTTTCATTAAAACAGGCAGTTGCGCCTCGGATTACAGATTACTTTTGCACGCTCAGCCTACACCCCCTGCTGACCCCACCTTCTTTAACAAACAGGATCTACTGAGTCAGTCACACCACAGTGTTATCGTTCGAATGAGTGCATGTCCACAGGAGTTTGAAACAGTTTTAGGATTCCCCCACCTGTCAAATCTCATTCTAACCACTGAGTATTAGTGAATCTTTCTGTGTGGAGTTTTGCATGTTCTCCCCAGGCATGTGTGGTTCTCCTCTGGGCACGCCAGCTCTTCTCACAGTCCAAAAACACGCGGACAGGTTGATCAATGACTCTAAATGACTCATTGATGTGAGACTGGTTTTGTGTCTCTGTATTTCAAGCCCTGGGATTGACAGGCTACCAGTCCAGGGTGTACCTGGCCTTTTTGAATTACAGCAGGGATTGGCGCTAGCTCATCTGCAATCCTTAGTGGGATTAAGTGATTGAGAAAATGAATGAGGGAAAAAAAAGCATTTGCTATGATCCAAATTTGCATCCTTCAGCTCATACTACGTTTAATTAAGGTTATATACAAAGGTATAATGTTATGAAATGTGTAAAACGACCACCTGCAGAGGATATTTTCACACAAACACAAACAGCTAAAATAGACTAAACTTGCCTTCCATGATGGATTAAACATCAACAATAAACCTCTCCTTCACCATGAGTTTGATAGTAGTGTGTGTTGTGATCGTATTTGTCCTTTTCCCTCAGGGCCAAACTTCTGGAAAGTGAAGCAGTCTGCGAAAATCTCAGAAAGAATTTGTCCCGAGCCTCGACTCGCTCCTCGCTGTATGGCGGCCCCGGCACCTTCTCAACCCTCCTTGCTCCAGAGAGGGAGGCCAATGAGGTTATAGAGATGGCAAAGAAAGACCTGCAAAAACTGAAGAAGTAGGAGAAGAAGAAGAAGAAGAGGTAAAGTGGAGCCTTCCAAATGAAAGATTTGTTAATCTGACACTGGAATAAAAGAAGCATTTGATCTGAAACATTTCTTCTGGGATGAAGGAAAAGGAGAGAGAACGTCATGTGTGTCGCAGTAGCAACCACTTTCACACAGTAGCCTCATTGGATCAAATTTGCGCACAGACAGTTCGATTTGTTTATGTGATAGTTTCAGTTACAGGTTCTGATAAAAACGTTAAACTAATTAAAAAAAGAAACATTGTAAAGTTTCATTTAATTTAGTTAAATAATGTCAAATGTGCAGTGAAAAAAGAAACATTTTTGAACATTGTGAGAATACTTTAGTAGGCACATAAATTAAATATATGAACCCAGAGAAATTGCATAATATGAGCCCTTTAATGTGTCCTGATGCTTAATGGGTGAATTTCAGCAGTAGTGGGTGACACAGACAATCCAACTCACTACTTTGGCTGGTTTAATGTTCACTGTTTTAAAGCTGGCAATTCAGAGATGATATCACAAAACAAATACTTTATGCAAATTATCATAAAGATCTTTTAGAAATTGTGACAGGGCAGCTGAGGCATTTCTTTTTTACCATATTTGTGTCATAAAAAGTTTAAAAACAACCCCAATTTAGAGAAGACAATCACTAAGGACTCAAGACTTGACTCAGAATTGACAGTGGGGACTCGAGACTTGACTTGACTTGACCTGACTTGAAGTCAATGATAAGGACTCAAGACTTAACTCAGACTCAAACACTAAGGACTCAAGACTTGACTCTGACTCAAACGCTGACTCAACTTGGACTTGAACACTGAGGACTCAAAACTCGACTTGGACTCAAACACTAAAGACTCAAGACTTGACTCGACTTGAACACTAATGACTCAAGACTTGACTCTGATGCGAGCACTGACGAATCGAGACTAAGCACTGATGCAAACACTGAGGACTCAAGGCCTCGATTTAAACTCTAGCACTCAGGACTAGAGACTAGATTCTATTTTAAACACTGAAGACACAAGATTTGACTCGGATGAACACTGACTTATCTTGGACTTGAGCACTTAGGACTCCAGATTCGACTTGGACTCAAACACTGAGGACTCAAGACTGGATTCAGACTCAAACACTGAGGGATCCAGACTCGACTCGGACTCAGACACTGAGGACTCAAGACTTGACTTGAACTCGGAAAAACCATGGACTCAAGATTTAACTCAAACTCAGACATTAAGGACTTAAGACTCGACTCAGACTTGAACATTGAGGACTCAAGACTTGACAAGGGCTTGAACTCGAAAACACTGTGGACTCAAGATTTAACTTAAACACAGACATTGAGGACTTAAGACTCGGTCTCCGACTTGAACATTGAGGACTCAAGACTTGATTTGGACTCAAACACTGAGGAATCCAGACTCAACTCAGACTCAGACACTGAGGACACAAGGCTTGACTTGAACTTGAAAACACTGTGGACTCAAGATTCGACTCAGACTCAGACAATGAGGCCTTAAAGCTATGGTCTACGATCTGAAAACGAGTTTGGCTGATGAGACAGATTTGAAAAATGCAGCCCGCCCCCCCGCCTCACTCGCCCCTCCGCCTCACTCGCCCCTCCCCTCTGTGTTCCAAGATCAGTCATTAGCCAGTATAGGCACAGACTAACCAGAGTTATTCAGCAGTAGTAAAAGTAATTACCTGTGCAACAGAAATTTGACTGTCTCAGCGTCAGTTTTCAGTCCCAAATTCTTCTGCAGCTTTTTTCACTGGTCGTACATTTCTCCAGTGTTGAGTCTCTGTCGGCACCTGTATCGTTCCAAATCCTTACGTATTTCAGCTGTGTGTGGAGGAGATGGGGTGCTGTGGCTGCAGGGGAGGGGTGAAGACGAGTACTACACAATTTCACAGTGTGTGTCTTATTGGAGGAGTGTCGGGAGTCTCTGTCGGCACCTGTATCGTTCCAAATCCTTACGTACTTCAGCGGTGTGTGTGGAGGAGATGGGGTGCTGTGGCTGCGGGGGAGTCGTCTCTGTCGGCACCTGTGTCGTTCCCAAATCCTTACGTACTTCAGCGGTGTGTGGAGGAGGTGGGGTGCTGTGGCTGCGGGGGAGGGGTGAAGACGAGTACTACGCAATTTCACAGCGTGTATCTTATTGGAGGAGCGTCGGGAACCAATCCGAGCTGTGCGGCCCGCATGGCTCCCATTGGCTAAGTTCTTCATGGTCATGTAGCCAATAGAGAAAACAGATTTTTTTCATTCTTTTTGCTGTTCACATTGTAGGGATTGTTCTTTAAGACCATAAACACCATCAAAACTAAGCTTTTAAAGTAACCAGCTTCTTAGCATTGTAGACCAGAGCTTTAAGACTTGACTCAGACTTGAACATTGAGGACTCAAGACTTGACTCAGACTCGAACACTGAGAACTCAAGACTTGACTCTCATGAACACTGAGGACTCAGACTGGACTCGGACTCGAACACCGAGGACTTGAGTCAATTAAGAGATGCCCATCACATGAAAATGAAGTAGAAATGCCTAGTTTCTATACCTCCAAAGGTTGCCTTTTCATTTACACATTATAAAGTCAAGACAATAATTGATGAGTTTTCATGGTAACATATTGAGGTCATCTGTCTCATCTTGAAGCAGGATCATCATTTAAACACAGTGTGTGTGTCTCTTTACTTATCTGCTCTCTCACTTTCTGTTTCCCACCTGTCCTTTGATATTTACCTTACCTGTCCCACCTTCGGCCTGTCTGCCCCCTCCACCCTCTCCTCATTCTGCATCTCACCATCTTCACTCCCATCTTTCCACATTTCTCCATGAAGACTCAGGCGGTATGAAGAAAATCACCAGCAGGAGGTTGAGCCATGCAGGTTTGCTACACCTTTCCCTGGGTCAAATCTGAAACCAATTCAATTACCAGCCATGCAACTCAAGTCCAACAGAGTTGTTAAAAGCATTTCAGCTAACTAACCCTATTTCAGCCAACTAACCCCTACTTGTCCCTCTAAGCTCCCATATGGACTGATTCCTAACTTCTTCTGCACCTACAGGTGGTTTACACTCCTAAGGGGGAGCAGATATTTTAACCAGATCTCATCTCCTTCTTCAGTGTTGTAGTACTCAAGTCAAAGACTTGGAGTCGAGTCCGACTCGAGTCTGGATATGTAGGACTTGTAACTTGACTCAGAATCAACTCTGGGCAAAGGTACTGAGGACTCGACTGAGGTGATGAGTGCTTGACTCAAACACTGAGGACTCAAACTTGACTCGACTCAGACTTAGTTGGACTCAAACACTGAGGACTGAAGACTCAACTCGGACTCAACACAGAGGACTCGAGACTTGACTTGGACTCAACTCAGACTCGAACACTGAGGACTCAAGACTCGACTCAGACTCAAACACTAAGGACTCAAGACTTGGACTCGAACACTGAGAACTCAAGACTCGACTATAACACTGAGGACTCAAGACTCAACTTGGACTCAAACACTGAGGATCAAGACTTGATTCAGACTCGAACATTGAGGACTCAAGACTCAAACACAGACTTAAGTAAAACTTGACTTGGACCTCAAACACTTAGCACTCAAGACTCGACTTGGTCTTAGACATGATGGACTTGAGACTTGACTTGACTTGACTTGACTTGACTTGACTTGAACACTGATGTCTCAAGACTCAACTAAGCTTTGAACTCTTAGGACCCAAGACTTGACTTGGACTCAGACACTGAGAATTCAAAACTTGGCTTGGACTAAAACATTGAGGACGCAATACTCTACTCAGACTGTAACACTGAGGACTCCAAGATGCATGTCAGATTGAACACTTAGACTTGAACACTAAGGATTCAAGACTCGACTCAACTTGGACTGGAACAAGAAGACTCGAGACTTAACTCAGACTCAACACTGAGGATTTGAGACTCAACTCGGACTTGAACACTGAGGAATCAAGACTCGACTTGGACTTGAACATTGAGGACTCAAGACTCAACTCAGACTCAAGTAAAATTTGACTCAGATTCAAACACTTAGCACTCAAGACTCTACTTGCTTTTTAGACACTATGGCCTTGAGTTGAGACTCGACTTGGACTCAAACACTGTGGACTTGAGACTTGACTGGACTAGAACACTGATGACTCAAGACTCAACTAAGTTTTGAACTCTTAGGACTTGAGACTTGACTCGGACTCAAACACTGAGAACTCAAAACTTGACTTAGACTTCAACAGTGAGGACTCGAGACTCTATTCAAACTGGAACACTGAGGACTCAAGGTGCAAGTCAGATTGAACACTTTGTCTCGAACACTAAGGACTCAAGACTCAACTCAACTTGGACTGGAACACTGAGGACTCGAGACTCGACTCAGACTCGTACACTGAGGACTCAAGACTTGACTTGGACTTGAACATTGAGGACTTGGGACTCTCCTTAGACTGGAACAGTGAGAACTCAAGACTCAAGTCGTATTGAACACTAAGGACTGGAGAGTTGACTCAGACTGGAACACTTAAGACTCAAGACTCGTGGACATGACTACAACACTGCCTCTAACCCTGTGTTCTGCCTCTTTTTCCTCTTTAGCTCACACAGCAAAATGTTAATCAGTTCCCTTCATGAGATGTGTCCTAATGTTCAAATCTAAAACGTAAAAACTGGAGATAAGTCTCTTGTTTTGATGTTGCACTGTTTAAAGTGTAGATGATGGTCAATTGATATTTGTAGTGTGTGAACACCTGATGAAATCAGATCGTGTTGTGGATGTAATAACTGTTTGCTCCTGATAATTCTGACCTTCCTTGTGTGTTGTTCAGTTTCTTCTCATGTAATTGCATTATTGATCCATTGACACTGACTCCACTCATCACTCACTGTCTGATCAAGCATTCAATCACATGCATGCACTCATCACTTTACACTGCAATTCATCCAAAGTGATGTACAGATGTGATGTCATTTTATCAGCCTGCCAACATGTTCCTCCTCTTTCAGTGCCGTCAGAGAAGATTTGCCAGATAATGAGCAGGAGCGAGGCCACGATGAGGCGGAGGTGGTAGGTGGACTTGATTTGTAGCAGAGTTTGATTTAGATATAATTTGTGTGTCCCTATCATCATGTTTGTGTGTTTGAACAGGAGGGCAGCGACCATGAAGATGGGGAGGATGCAGATGGAGAGGATGAAGACTTTGAAATGGTGGGAGATGAGACATCTGATGAGTCAGACTCTGAGGAGCTGGAAGAGAAAGGTGAAATTAGACAGCACAGCATGTTCAAGCTGACATCATGAGATCTGTGTAGACCTGAGCATCAGTACTCAGTGATAACACTGTATTGCCAAAAGTATTGACTCACATATCAATTCAAGTGACGTCCCATTTCTAATCAATAGGGCTCAATATGACATGGTCCACCCTTTGCCGCTATAACTCTTCTGGGAAGGCTGTTCACAAAATTTATGAGAGTGTTTTATGGGAATTTTAGACCACTCTTCCAGAAGTGCATTGGTGAAGTGAGTGGCTCTCAGCCTCTACTCTAATTCAGGCCAAAGGTGTTCTCCCTAATTTAGGTCAGGACTCGATGCTCGATTATGGAGCTTGCCTTGTGCACTCGTGCATAGTCATATTGGAAGAGAAAGGGGCCAGCTCCAAACTGTTCCCACAAAGTTGGGAGCATGGAATTGTCCAATATTTCTTGGTATGCTGTAATATTCAGAGTTCCTTTCACTGGAACTTAGGGGCCAAGCCCAGCTCCTGAAAAAAAAAAAAAAAAAACATAATCCTCCCACCACCAAACTTTACACTTGGCACAATGCAGTCAGACAAGTACCGTTCTCCTGGCAACCGCCAAACCCAGACTTGTCCATCAGATTGCCAGATGGAGAAGTGTGATTTGTCACTCCAAAGAACACGTCTCCACTGCTCTATAGTCCAGTGACGGTGTGCTTTACACCACTGCATCCGACAATTTGCATTGCACTTGGTGATGTATGGCTTGGATGCAGCTGCTCAGCCATGGAAACCCATTCCATAATGACTAATTTTTATACACCTATGTCCATGGAAGGGATTGGAACACCTAATTTCTGTTTTTTGAATGGGTGAGGGATTAATTTTGGCAATATAGTGTAGGTTTGATAAAGTCAAGCATTGCCCATCTGTTCCAGAAGGCACATCTTCATTCTGTTTTTCATTCACAGACTCACACTCTTGCCTTTCAGTCTACTGGAAGCAGTTGCTTTAATGATAAGGATTTCCCCAGTTGCTCTTTTTGGGCTCCCCATCGGGGGATGTTACACTCTGTCAAACCATGTTTCTTTACTGCTACATTTATAAACATTTTCTCAAAATTAGCATCATAACTCCGCTCAAGAAAAAACAATTTAATCCATGGTTAAAGCCGGTTGATGGAAACATATATAAAGAAAGATGCAACTTCTGCAGGACCGGACCTCTGAATTTTCCTTTTTTGCCAGTATGGATAAGAAATTGTATTCATTTTGGTCTTAAAAAAAGTATTTGAGAAATCTTAAAAAGTCTTAATTTTGACTTGTTGAAAACTGCAGAAACTCTGTATTACTTGGCCTTTGATGGAAAAAAAAAAACAACCAAGTATCTAATGATGTGTTTCTGTCCAGAAAAACGTCCAGGCCGACCTCGCCAACATCACTTGTGAGATCGCCATCAAACAGAAGCTGATAGATGAGCTGGAGAACAGCCAGAGGCGTCTGCACACTTTGAAACAGCAGTACGAGCAGAAGCTGATGATGCTGCACAACAAAATCAAAGACACGCAGCTGGAGAGAGATAAGGTGCAACATAACATGGGTAAGAGACAAACCAGACCTCTCAGTTCAGGAAGTGTAAATTACATCCTCCTCTTAGAAATTATGGGAAGAAAATACAAAATAAATCATTATGATTCTTGGTCCTTTCTAGGGTCGCTGGAGTCAGGTACTGAGGAGAAGGCGAAGAGAATCAAAGCTGAGTATGAGAGGAAGCTGAGCTCCATGAACAAAGAGCTGCAGAAGCTGCAGTCAGCTCAGAAAGAGCACGCTCGCCTGCTGAAGAACCAGTCACAGTATGAGAAGCAGCTCAAGAAACTGCAGGTGGACGTGACAGAGATGAAGAAGACCAAGGTAAAACCTCCGGCATTATGTTGTTTATTAGTGTTTGTTTGTGAGCTAGTGTTAACTTCAGATGATTTTTAGTTTAGTTTTTTTTTTTTCGAATGCTCCTCTTATCTATTTTTGTTTCATCATATTTTAGTCGACAACAAGTCTGAGCATTTAGTCACAACTTTAGTCACAGTAAACCATAACTATTTTTGTCTAGTTCTGGTTGACTAAAAGTAAGACATTTTAGTCTATTTTAGTTTTAGTCAATGAAAACTGCTGACATTTTCAATTAAATTTACTCACAGTCTGTGTCACATGACCTTCATTACATCATTTCCTGTCTTGTTTTAGTAAAATGGTAAATTGAGGAACATATTTTTTCATGGTCTCAGTCAACAAAATGAACACTACTGTTCGCAAAATAACTCAAAAAGTTGCAAAAAGATTTTCCTTCCATTTTTTGTGTGAGTTGATATCCAGAATTTCTTGGTCCTGTTAGATATGGCAAAGATCAGAAGAAATCCTGGATTCTGGATCACTTTGAAATATTTGTTACCATTGTGGTAAATGGGGATTCAAATGTTGTTCCTCAATATTGCAGTTGGTTATGGACTTCATTATATTTGACATAGACATGTATGATTGGCTCCTCCATCATCCCACCAAATTTCATCTAGATCCCAAAAATAGTGGACGGGAAAAATCTTGAAATTTAACATGGGAAACCTCATTTACAAAATTTAAAAAATTGCTAGGAAAAACAATTCTTTACAAGTTCACCAAATGATGAGTGTCATTAGGTACGATTCTGCAAAGTTTGGCGAAGATCAGATCCAGATTCCAGACAAAATTCCAGATATTATGAACCAGAACAGGAAAAAATAGGGGATCTTTTGAAATTCCATCACTGTAAGCGAACAAATTAAAGATACAGACCTGTAACCAGGGAGTCTGCAGGGTCTCAAAAAGGTCAGGTGTTCAGAAATGTCTAAAATCTAATAATTTAATTTAAGGTGTTAAAAGGTCTAAAATTTGCTTAAAATTTCCTTAAATGTCTTAAGTACGAATGTAAAAATGTCTTGAAAATGTATTAAATTATTTAAAAAAAAAAAAAAAAAGAAAAAAAAGAAAAACACAATAAATTTCACTTTTGATGTGTTTTGACTTTTGATAACACTTTAACATAACAATGTGATGTCCTGATCTAGATTTTCTGGTTTTCCTCTCCGATCCGACTTACCTAATTATAAGTGTTGCCCAATACCGATCTGATCTCAATTCAATACCTTTATTTAAGATTTGCTCTAAGTTTGCGAAAATATTATAAAATGTAACCTTAGTATGCCGAAATATTACAAAATGTGGCCTTAGTATGCCAAAATATTATAAAATGCACCCTTAGTATGCCAAAATATTACAAAATGTGCCCTTAGTATGCTAAAATATGTCCAAATTTGTGTGTAAGATGGGTAAGCTCTATGTTTTTTTGCCCCCAGAACAATCAATTTATTCATGGTTGAAGCCACTAGATAAAAAATATACAGTGCTCAGCATAATTGAGTACACCCCTTTAGATTTGTCAGAAAACCTTTAGTTTCCTTTTAAAATCAACATTTTTGATGACATAGTATACCACAAAAATATTCCCCAAAACGTGGGCCATAAATTGCAAAAGATTTTTTAAGTTGCAAACAAAAAAAGTATTTTTTTCAATTTAAAATCAAGATGCAAAAATGAGTACACCCGAATCAAAGTTCTGGGAGTAAAGCTAAATTTAGTTATCATCATTCCCTTATTTCCATCTAATGGTAAATAAAATGTTTTATTAAACTCAGCTTTGTCAAAACTTTGGAAATTGTACTTTTGCTTATCTATATATTGAGTATTCCAATACTTTTAATAGGGGGTGTACTCATTTATGCTGGGCACTGTATGTAGCACACTGTGCTTTCTGCAAGAGGCCTTTGATTTTTCTTCATGTTTTTTGTACTTTTTTGCCAGTAAGAATGTGAAACAGGTCTTAAATTGTATTCATTGTGGTCTTAAAAAGTCATAAAAAGTCTTAAATTTGACTTGTATAACTTGCAACAAACACCAAAACATAGCCAAGACACTGAGGAATCAGAAATGTGCCAAAAGTTTTCCTGTATCTTCAAAAGATATGGAGCTAGATCCAGAAGAAAACCACCATTACAGAAAAAGCAATTTTCGTGAATGAATACTGAACCAATGATATCAATGTGAATCCATCTGCTTAACTTAACATTTATTTTAAAAATGTTTTTTTTTACTGTTTCTGAGTGTGAATCACAATATGGGGGGAACTGTTGTGCTTGGCAGAGGTCTGTTCTCTCAAAGTGCTTTTCTAGTTTTGTAGTATTTTCTACTTCAGATCCCTCTGATCTCCTCATGTTCTGATGATTATTCACCAGGTGGCGCTGATGCGTCAGATGAAGGAGCAGCAGGAGAGGAACAGAGCCACAGAGTGCAGGAGAAACAGGGAATATCGCCTCTCTGAAGAAAGATCAGCGCAGAGCAGAGGTATCAGAGTTCAAGTCTGTCCTTTTCACGACTAAAGGTCACCATTATGTTACTGCAGCAGTAATAATACAGAAATGTATTTCTTTGTTTGGTTGTAATGATTTCCTTAAAAGGTCATGGTTTACAAACGTTTTGACTTACTCTTATCTCAATATTTGTGTCTGCTAACAGCACCAGATGAAGCAGCTGGAGGCCCAAAAGAGGCAACAGGAGCTGATTCTTCGTAGGAAGAACGAAGAGGTAAAACACCACAGTCAAGTATGGGAAAATACTTCTCTAATCTTTGAGTCTGCTCTCAGCATGCTAAACCCCTCCCCCTCCTGAAACTGAACCAGGTCACAGCTTTGAGGCGGCAGGTGAGGCCAGTGTCAGGGAAGGTAAACAGGAGGGTGAGTGTACCTGAGTCACATCATGAGCCACAGAGAGCCCACACCTGGAAGGATGCAGACCGCTGGAGCCTCACACTCCAATGGAGCCAGGTACTGTACCTGAGGGAGGATGCTGAAGAGTAGTGATGGGCAAATGAAGCTTCATTGGCAATAGTTGTATTCTTTGACTCCTCTAGATGGCGCTCTCTGTTTAAGAAAGGATTTGAGCACATTGAATAGCCTTTTCCTTGTAATCAAGAGCGCCATCTAGAGAAGTCAAAGAATACAACTAATACTTGGCTTTGTTTGACTCTGATCACTACCTACAGGTCTGAAAATTGTATTGAACCATCTATTCACCCACAAACTTGTGGATTACAGTATTTTCAGTTTTTGCTTTAAAATTTCATCACTGGAATTGGCGCTTGTTGTATCCCTGGTGATTACACTGCAAAAAAGTGTAGTCCAAATATAAGATATAAACACTAAATTTAAGAAGAAAATGACTTAAGACTAGTGAAACTATCTGTCCATGAAGCAAGTAAACTTAACTTGATGAGAAATATTTTTTAATTATTATTATTTTTTATTTAAACAAAACAAAATTACTCAACAACATTGTTATATAACACAAACCACTACCTGACCCATAGACCATCAAAACAAAAACAAGCAAGAAGAAAAAGATCAAATTCATAAACACACAAAAACCCACAAAAATGAACATAGAAAAAAGACAAAACAAAAGAAAAACCCACTTAATAATGTTTGCACTGTAAAAAGTTGGCCTTAATTTGCTCCATACTGATTTTTAAATCTAGAAGTTGTCCTAAGTAACGTATCTTAAAGGATTAAAATAAGCTGAAAATGTTGATTTTAGGTCAAAATACTTGAAATCAAACTTGATACCAAGGTTATAATAGTTAACTAAAACTAAACTAAAAACGAAAACTAAAATTTAAAATACATTGCAGTTAACTCAAACTAATAAAAACTAGAAAAGAAAACAAAAACGATAAGTAAACTAAAACTGTATCTTGTGCTCACAAAACTAACTGAAACTAACTAAAATTATAGACAAAATGTCCTTAGTTATAGTTTTTGACAATATTTATAGACTTTTGGATTTAAATGAATCCAAATTATATTGTTTTATGTTTATATAATTTTTATACAATTTATGTTTATTTTAAATGTATATAATTTATGTTTATGTTTTTTATATTAAGTTTTTATTATTTTCTTGTGTTTAAGGCAGCAGCCAACAGTACAGTATCAGCATTGACTGAGCAGTGAGCACTATGTTGGACTTGAAAATAAACAGTATTACAAAATACTTCTCTGACCTTAATGAATCCTGCACCTGACAAATAAGGTATGAAAAAACTAAAACTAAACTTAAACTAAACTAAAACTAAACTAAAACTAAGCCTTGTCGCAAAAATCAAAACTAAATAAAAACTAGAATGCCCGCTCTAAAACTAATTAAAACTAAACTGTAATGGGAAAAAAATGTCAAAACTAATTAATACTAAACTATAATGAGAAAAACAATGTCAAAACTAACTAAAACTAAACTATAATGACAAATCCAAAACTATTATAACCTTGCTTGACACTGACCAATAATAAGTGAAAAAATACTACCTATAAACAAATAACTATTTTTTATGTATATGTAGCAACTCAAGGTTTAAAAAGCAAGTAAAACATGACTAATTTAAATAAATTTTACACAGTACTAACGCAGAATGAACACTGGTGTCCTTTATAGAAGTTGGTTTATCTTGAAATAAACCTAAATCCATATTAAAACTAAAGCTAAAAACTTCAAACCAGACCTTATTCTAAGAGTAAAGATCTTGACTTACCCTACTGAAATCACAACCATGGACTGCATTTATGTTAAGCATCAAGATTTCTAATATATCATATATTTGTATCATTCTTTATTCAAGTTACTTGTTACTGGATTGTGAAATAAGCTTGGTGAACAGTTCTGGTGAAACAACTTATTTAACTGTCTTTCACTCAGTTTGAAGATTCTCTGACTAAAAGAGACAATAAATATGTATTCATGCTCAATTTAAGATTATATTGTATAATCAAGGACTAAAAATGAGTCAGTCACTTTTAAAACAAGACAAATGACCTATCTTGTCTACAAATAAGATTTAAAATCTTGGCAGTAGTTATGTACATGAATGTTTGCATTTTTACCTTCCCCTGGATGTGTTTTTATGGTTGTCATGGTTTCATGGTTCTTCAGGAGTTCCCCCGTGCGAAGGGGAAATATCTACCTCAGCAGAACAGGCAGGGTCAAATGGCAGAGTCTGGAGAGGCGTGTCAGTGACATCATCATGCAGAGGATGACCATATCTAACATGGAGACGGACCATGAACAGACTGCTGAGGTAACACTGAATGTTATCAGGATTAGGGGATTATTTATGCCAGAACAGAACAAGTTGTGCTTTTTCTATGGTCCTGTTGAGTAAAGACTTTATATGAACCTTTGCAGTCAGCACTTTTGCATATACAAGTGCATCTCCCCTCATTCCAGAACGTAAGACCCATATATGACATCGACTTAGTACATGTAGAGTGACATATTTCAGGCCTTTAAATCTTTAAATGTTGATGATTATGGCTACAGATAATGAAAACCAAAATTCAGTTTCTCAAAAAATTTGAATATTATGAAAAAGGTCCATATTGTAAAGTCATGGTGTCACAGTCTTAGCAACTTATCATTGGTTACTTTCTGTGCTGTCTCTATTAGCTGTTGGGCCAGTTTGTGGCTTGTGGTGCTGTTTTTTTCTGACAAACCTGGCAACATGGGCAAAGTTAAGAGGTTGAGACTGATTGATCCTTCTCCTGTTCTATGCTTGACTACTGTTCTCTCACCTGCCAATCACCATAGCAACGGGAGGAGCTGACCCGGCGGAGGGAGCGGGCCTCCAGAAAGAGAGAGAAGATGGCAGTGGAGGGTGCAGACGCCGACCGCCTCTCTGACTTCTCTGAATGAGGAGGTGGAGTCCTCTGAGTGCAAACATAGACTACATCAATGACAGCATCGCTGACTGCCAGGCAAACCATCATGCAGATGGAGGAGGCCAAGGTGAGGCTCCACAGATGTTACCTGCTCTGTGACTAAAGATCCATTCAGAATGATGCATTGTGGGTGTTTTTGTTTTGTTTATTTATGTGTCTACAGGAGGAGGGAGACACAGTGGATATTAATGCCATGATCAGCTCCTGTAATTTATCTGAGGCCCGCTTCCTCCTGGATCATTTCGTGACCATGGCCATCAATAAGGTAACTGCTTTATAAACACAGTAAAGGGAATAAGTCAGTCAGGCTCAGCAGCACGGCACAAATCAGAGTGGAAACATTAAAAGAAACACAACTCACTTAAGGTAAATTCAGATACATTCACACAGACATGGGATGAAACTTCATGTTAAAACAGATGTTAAACCAGACATTAAACCAGGCGTTAAACCAGTCATTAAACCAAACCTTAAATTAGGCATTAAACCAGACTTTAAGCTAGATGTGAAACCAGATGTTAAACCTAAAAGTTAAAACAAACATAACCAAATGTCAAACCTAAGATAAACTACACAATAAACCAGATTGTTCAACCGAACATTAAACCAGACATTAAACCATGTCAAACCAGGTGTTAGGCCAAATTTTAAAAGATGTCAAACCAAATGTTAAAAACATACTTTTAAAACATACGTTAAAATAAACGTTAACCCAGACTTTAAACCAGAGGTTAAACAAGGCATTAAACCAGATGTTAAAACTGACGTTCAACCAAAATTAAACCGACGTTTAACTGGACGTTAGACCAGAAGTTAAACCAGACATTGAACAAGACGTTGAACAAAACGTTGTACCAGACATTAAACCAGGCGTTAAACAAAACGTTAAACCAGAAGTTAAACCAGACAATGAACAGGACATTGTACAAGTGTTTGTACAAGATGTTTATACCAGACATTGGACCAGGTGTTTAACCAGATGTTAAACCAGGTGTTAAACCATAGGTTTTGCCAGATGTTTAACCAGCTGTTGAACTAAGCATTGAAGGAGACTTTAAACCAGATGTTAAACTAGGCTTTAAGTCAGATGTCAAAACAGGTGTTCAACCAGAAAAATTTAACCAATTGTTTAACCAGACATTAAACAGAAGTTAAACCATATGTTGTACCAGACATTAAACCAGATGTTAAACCAAAGTTGTACCAGACGATAAACCAGAAGTTAAAACCATATAGTTACACCAGACATTAAATTCAGATGTTAAACCAGAAGGCATGTTAACGTTCATGCAAGTAAACACATGCGCCAGGCTTTAACTTTGGAACTGATCTCTTTTTTGGACCTTATACCAGAAGAAATAGTGAATAAAAATTAATTTATTTAAAAATTATTATTTATTATTTATTTAAAAATGAAGTTCTGCAAGTCCTAATGCAGCCAGAGCTCAAGTCAGAGTTACGTCGAAGTCATCAGTGCACGAGTCTAAGTTGAGTCACAACTCCTACATATCAGAGTCCTGGACTCGAGTCTACAGCACTGGCTGAGGCTGGACCAGTTATAAAACATAGCTTTAGAAAAATAAGATGCAGTCTTGATTGTTTAAAATGTCAAAAAAGATGTTCTGCTGGGTGTTCAGTAAAGTCAGTTGACATCATGATGACTTTCCAGGGTCTCCAGGCGTCTCAAAAGGAGTCCAGCTGAAGGTGATGGAGGGTCCGGCTGAAGCAGACGGAGATCAACAGTGCGACCCAGGAACCAGCTGCTCTCCACATGCTGAAGGAGAAAGCCGAGATCAACCCGGAGCTGGACGCTCTGCTGGGGAGTGCCCTGCAGGGTAAGACACACAGATCAGTCCACACCACTCTAACATATCACTCTGTTTAATCATCATTTCTCTCACCTTATGGCTGCGTTTTATTTTGAAGGCTGCAGCTTTCTCCATGAAGGAAAATCAAAGAACCTTTCTGAAACAAGAAGCAGGCCTCAGAATAAAACGCAGCTCTTTCCTCATCTTTGGGTTGATTTTGATTTGTTTGTTTTGTTTGTTTGTTGTGTTGAATTCAGAATTAGGTTACCTGTCACCAGGTGAGTAAAGGATGCATAGCACTGTGACTGTGTGAGGCGTGTGGGCAGATGCACTCTTAAAGATTTCCTATGGTGTTTAGGCCATGATTCAGCTGCATTACAGTTTATTTTTTAAGTAAAAGTACAGCAGAGGGGGGGCATTCTTTAATTGTCTTGTGACATTTATTTCCATTATCATAACTGTTAATAACTTTGTTTGATTAATCTTTCAGTGTGCATCAGATCGCAGTCCTTTTTCTCTGAACTAACTCAGCTTGAGTAACTCTGCCATGATCTGCATGTTTCCCCTGTAACCTCCTGGGTAAATATTTTGACTCATGGTATAAAAGTATTCAAGCTGCAGTTGGAGTCATAATTCAGGCTGTGTCCCATCAGTTAATGTGTCTGTGTCTCTTTTGGTACTTTTACACAGGATAAATACTGTCAGTGTAGCGGTTCCAGTCTGATTAAACTAATGGCTCCCAGTCGTCCTCTCTTATTGAAACCTTAACCTGGTGACCCCTGACCCTGTCATGCTCTGCTGAGGTAAAACATGTTTATTGAAGGTGTAGTAATGAGGCCATAATGTTTACAGAGTATGTGATTCTTCTTTATTTAACAGAGAACGGGAGACGACAGCAGTAGTGATGAGGTCGACTCATAGTCCAGCAACAGAGGGGAAGGTAAATGTTGACTTGGCCCTCAAACTGTTCAAATCACATTTTTTTAACAATAATGTAAATTTATGTTTGACTCCCATCCACTGTTTTCACTTTCAGAAACTTCAGACTTAGGTCAGGTTCACACCTAAAGGTCCGCTTTTAATTCGAATCCAAGGCAAGATGATACATTTGTTTTGATTGTTTAACTGGTCCGGTTTGCGTTCACAAATGACAAACTCAATCGGTCCAGAAACAGGAACCGGAAGTTACGTGACCGCAAATATCGTTGGATTATTGGTCATTACAGTTTATGCGGGAATACAAAAATCCCTTTGCTGTCATGGAGCATCATTTGCACGTCCCTTAAAATCCAAAGTCCCAGAAACGAAACAAAAATAATCCACAGCTCCACGGCCGAATTAGTCGAAAAAAATCTTAAATTATTATGAAAATCCAAAAACTCATAAATCCACAGGGGAAATAACTTAATTTCTCAAACTTTTGTAAAGCGGCTCTTTTGTTAGGCAACTCTGCTGCGCGCTCTTGTACGCAGAGAAATTTCCTCCGCAGCTCAGCAATCTTGTCACCCACACAGTTCTTTAAGTGCTCGTTAGATATTTACAGTTTCACTCCTGTACCCACATCAAACTCACTTAATATTCAGTGGCCCGCAATGAATTACAGTTAATAGTTTTAATCCAACTTTAGGCTCATTTATGAATGAAATTGTGTTTATTGCATATTACTGGATGCATACCAATGAGTTTTTTCAGATTTTACTTTATTTATTGGCTTTTATTTGTTATATCTTATTTACTATATCTGTATATGTTATTATGCTCTACTTTTTGATATTTATTTTTATCCAGATGTTTTACTTATTATTATTATTATTATTATTATTATTATAATCTTATCATTATTTAATCTTATTATTATTTTAATTAATTTTAGTTATTTTTATCTAATTCATTTCTAACCTGCCTCTAGTGTTTCCTCGCTGCTTGCAATAAGATGGAGCTTTCTCAGTTGGTCATTAAAATGATGACAAACAGGATTTTTTTGTTTTTTTTCCTTCGGCGGCCCCCAGTCCAATGTTGGGTTCCTAAATTGGCCCTCAGTGACCAAAACTTTGAGAACCCCTGAACCAAACAAAAATAGGTGGTCTCAGTCTGGACCATGGTGCAGACCATTCAGGTGTGAAAGCATTTATTTTGATAGTACCAAGTACGCCCTGCTCTGGATGGTTTGTCAGTTCCTGTTGTCTCATCAGAGCAGAGTATTAGCCAAAAAAACATACACAAAGTATTGGTAAATGATTAAATGAAAACTCAACTTTACAGAGCAGTCAGAAGTCCTGGCACTCTGCAGGTATTTACAGAGAGAGAGGGTTAAACACATAGCACAAAACTTCTCTGTGCAGAAAACCACAAAATCCCTCTGAAGAGCTGATTTAAAAGATATTTTATTTATAAAAGCACAACAAGCTTGACTCTTAGGTTTGACATGTTAATGGTAAATTTAGGATTTATGACAAAACACGACTTCTGCTTCAGTCACGATGTCCTCAGTTTGATGTTAACGAGTTCTTCACTGATTTTCACTGTATGGATGTTTAACCGTTGATTATCAGGAGCAGTTAAAGATGTAACTAATTCAACCATTCTGACTTTCAGCACACTGGCCTCAGACCTGATGAAGTTATGTGGAGAATCCAGACCAAGAGGAAAGGTACAGACCTTTGTATTAGGGATGTCCTGATCCAGATTTTTGGCTTCTGATCCGATTTTTTAAGTTATTAGTGTTGCCGATACCAATCTGATACAATCCGATACCTTTATTTAAATGTTCTCTTAGTATGCCAAAATCTTACACATTCTTAAAAAATGTTCCCCTTACTATGCTAAAATATTACAAAATATTACCTTAGTATGCCAAAATATACATTTAAATCATCATATAATCATGTAATATATTCATTCAAAAGTGCTGGTGCTGAACTTGTTAAACAAAAAGTACTGAAAACTGGATCGACCTGATCTTGTGACTAAATCCGATCTAATCCGATCTTCCAAAAAGAGCTGGATTGGCAGCTGATACCGATTCTGAGTATCGGATCGGACATCTCTACTATGTATCACCTCCTGATATTTACTTAAGACATCCTGTGTGTCAGGCGTCGCTGTCTTTAACTTAATTTCATTTGTGTTTTAAGACTAAACTAGAAAAGCACTGAGAGCCAAGCATAACAGTTCCCCCTATATTGTGATTTACACCAAATATTATCGGTGTCCCAATCCCATATTGATATCGAATATTGGTGTGATATCAGTAAAAATACAAATATCGGATCATATCTGCGTTTAAAAATCTCCGATATAAGCACTCGAATACAAGCCGTTTGAGCAGGTGGACAATGGAAAATATCTGTTTTTTATTAATATTGTGCCCCCCTGAAGTGAACTTGAATTGTTATTTTGCACTTTAAAATTGTAATTTGTTTTTATTTGATTTATTGAGTTTATTTTTTTGGGGTCTTCTAATTTATTTTTGTATTTATTTTATTCAATTGTAGTATTCTTTTTTGTTAAATTCAAGTTACCCATTGGTTGATAATAAATGTGTCAGTTTTTCTTTTACCTACTGTTGCTGACTATTGTTCACTGGGGTATATCACTTGACTACAATTAAGTAAAAAAAAAAAATTTATGATTAGTGCTAATATTGGATCAATATTAGAATCGGCCAATACTGAAGGCTACAATATCAGTATCATATTGGAAGTAGAAAAGTTGTATCAGGATGCCCTACCAAATATAACAGGCCTAAATTTGTTCTATCCACTTTTTAGATTCTAGAACAATGATATTTTATCTTTAGCAAATGGATTCACAGCAGTACAATTATAAGTTCAGTATTTATTTATGAAAATCCCTTTTTCAGTAATGACAGTTTTCTTCTGGATCTAGCTCCATATTTTTTGAAGATCAGGAAAACTTTTGGCATATTTCTGATTCCTCTGTGTCTTGGCTACAGTATGTTTTGGTGTTTGTTGCAGGTCTGTATCTTAATTTGTTCACTTACAGTGATGGAATTTCCAAAGATCCCTATTTTTTCTTGTTCTGGTTCATAGTATCTGGAATTTTGTCAGGAATCTAGGGTTGATCCTTGTAAAACTTCTCAAGATTTTAGAAAATGACAACTGACATTAGCATAACTAATTGCAAGTGAATTGATATTAAATTGTATTTTTAAAATTTTGTTAATGGGGTTTCCTATGTCATAGTTTTTCAGTTTACATAATTTTTCCTGTCCACCATTTTGAATGGATCCAGGATGAAATTTGGTGGGATGATGGAGGAGCCAATCATACATGTCTGTGTCAAATATGATGAAGATCAGTCCATAACCAACTGTAATATTGAGGAACAAAATTTGAATCCCATTATCACCAAAAGTAAATTTCAAGTTATACAGAATCAAGAATTTCTTTGGATCTTTACCAATATCAACTTCACCAAGATATTCCAGATATCAACTCACCCCAAAAAAATCTGAAAATCTGTTTATGACTTTTTGAAACACTGGTAAAAATATAATAACTATCTCACCCACTGACTCATTAGTCAGCTCAATACTGAACCAAATTGTTTCTGCTCCGCCAGGCCTCGCAGGCGGACCACCACCCAGATGGAGCTGCTGTATGCCAGCAGTGGAGATCTGTCGTGTGAATCCCCAACTGGAGACTTCCCGGCCTCTCTGCTGCCTGTTTCAGAGGCGCCTAGAAGGTCCAGCAGGACATGCAGGGTCACACTCCTGGTCAAACCCCTGACTGGGAACAAGCTGTTCCCCCATCTGCACTGTCTGTCAGGCCAGTTGGCCTGTAAGTTCACTGTGCTCTTTGCTTAACAATAATCTCAAGATTTTTCTCAGTTTTAAATGTTGAAATTTCATTTTGATGAAGAAATTACATTTTTAGGCCCTTGCTCTACAATTTAAAGATTAAATGACACACAATGATGTTTCCCTGTCACTGGAAATAAAGTTTTGTCATTCTGAATCCAGGTCACCTACAGGGACTGAGAGGAGGCAACTGGAGCGCTCACCTCTGGCTCGAAGAAAGTTACAAGAGAGAGGAGCTACAACTACACACATTCCAGTGTCGCCAGGCACAGCGAGTACAACAGAGTCTAAAACTAAAGGCAGCGACTTCAGAGCACTGTGAGTGAGACACACTTCAAACTGATGGAGACTTTCACGCTGTGTTTTCACTGATTGTAGCCCTTAAACTGTGATTATACTTATTGTTCAGTGTTGTGTTATTAACTCTTTATCATTCAGCATGTCTGAATTTTCTGAATTTAATGATCATGCATGATAAGGGGTCAAGCCACAATAATGGCTTTTACATGATAATGGGTAAATACAGATTTTTAAATAAACAAAAACAGTGAAATAAAGTAAATAACTACAGCACACTTCACACCTGGGGATATAGATCCTTTGAGAACTACTCAGTGAAGCCTGTAATTTACTCAAATTGAGATGGGGTCACCTGTAATGTCCACTTACTGATCCATAAGATGTATATTTTATCATGATTGAAAAAAACAACAAACACCATTGAAATCAGCTTTTTCTTACATTTTAACCTGTTAAACCTAAATAAAATAGCATTTGGGCTACTTTTGGAGACATGCTGGGCTATTTTGGGAACATTTTATATATATTTTAAGGTCTTCAAGCAAAATTTGGCTGCATTTGAGGCAGGGTTAGGTATATTTTGCCGCATTGTGGATCAATTGTTGCCACTTTTGTTCATTTTTGGGAAAACTTGGACTCATTTTGTCATATTGGGTGGAATTTTTGGCATGAAAACATTAAAAAGTTGGGTACATTTTATATACAGTGCCCAGCATAAATGAGTACACCCCCTATAAAAAAGAATGTATTAGTCAATATCTAGATGACCAAAAGTACATTTTCCAAAGTTTTGACAAAGCTGAATTTAACATTACATATTATTTACTATTTGATGACAATAAGGGTAATATAATAATTAAAATTTAGCTTCACTCCCCCGGAACTTTGGTTGGGGCATACTCATTTTTGCATCTCGATTTTAAGTTGAAAAAAATACTTTTTTGGGTGCAGCTTAAAAAATCTTGTTTGCAATTAATGGCCAACATTTGGGGGAGTATGTTGTTATATATTATGGTGTCAAAAATGTTGATTTTGAAAAGAAAATGAATGTTTTCTGACAAATCT